>CAUYON010086120.1:0-16594 GCA_963573935.1 Arctocebus calabarensis | reverse complement strand
GCCTAGCTGTTTTTAATTCTTTATTTCATATATTTGGAAATGACAGGGTCTTGTGCAGGGAGAATGGGGACCTAGCAAGGGAAAACATTGTCAGAAAAGAGGGAAGGGGCAGAGTTAATACTTTGCATGAAATATCTTATTTTACAACAGTAAAATTGCTTTCTCTTTTGTCTTTTTTTTTGAGGTGAAATTTAAGTTTTTGTGTGAGTAATACTATTATACCTATCTTGAGTGTCTTGCTTGTCCTGTATCACATCATACCTTTGTTTAATTCTTAATAAACTGTTCACTTGTTAAAATAAAAAAAGATGCTAAATATCATTAGTCATTAAGCAAAGTTTAATTAAACTAAAAGCTACCATTGGGAACTCACTAGAATGGCTATAATTGAAAAGACGAGTTATCTTAATTGCTAGTAGTGATATGAAAATAATGAAATTCTTACTGCGTGTGGTAGTGTGAAAAAGTTCAACTGCTATGCAAAATAGATGGGCCATTTCCTTAGCACACTCATGTCCCATGTGACCTGACCTTTCAATGCCTAAGTATTTATCTCAGAAAATCCGATGTTAAAGCCCATAGTTATAGTGAAATGAGCACAGCAGCTTTATCCATAGGCAAAAATAGGAAACAACCAAAACATTCATCAATACAATTGGACAAATAGAATAGTCATTCACATAAAAAATACTGCTCAGCAATAAAAAGGAATGAACTACTATACACATATTAATTTCAAAAATGTCATGATCTATGAAAGAAGTCGGAAAGAAAAGGCTGAACTTTGTTTAATTCAATTTGTAAAACACTGGGTAAGGTAAAACTGATCCCTGCCTCACAGATCAGCTGTTTCCAGAAGCCAGCAGGTGGGGAGAGAGGAGGGAGGTGAAGGGCGAAAGAATTGAAAAGGGCTCTGTGGGAACTTTATGGGGTAATGGATGAAGTCTGTGTCTTGATTACAAGAATAGCTATAGAATGGCATCCATTTGTCAAAGCACATTGAACTGTACGTTTTCAAAGTGTGAACATTATTATATGTGAACTCTACCTCACTTTAAAATAAATATGTCCAGATTTTTGAGCATACTATTATTCCTCATTGAACTGCTCTTTGTTACAGAGTGGCCTCATATTTTTCTTCCTTTCTTTAGTTTGTTATTAAAAATATACTCCCATTTAAAGACTCCCATCTTCATGAGAGAGCTATTTTAATAAAAAGCTGTCTTAAATTTCAATGTTCTTTTCTGACACACCAATTTATCTGCAAGCTCTATCTTCTGTTAGTACATGTCACACACTGCACTCAGTACAATTAGGTATTTCTCCTTGTTTTAATTCTCTGTAAGACATATTTTATGATACTTTGTATAAACCTTCAATATAAAAATAAATTGAATTGGGCTTGTTATAGCTCTATCAAAGAAGCATCCATTTGGAAAGAATTTTGACTGCCAAGATAATGAGCAGGTACTTACGTTTGCATCACCATTTTCACAATGGTACAGAGATTTTTCTTTCTCAAATATGAACATAAAGCCTAGTACATTGCTGCTTACTTGGGAAGTATCTGTTTTATGCTTACTATCATAATGTTTTTATCTAATTATCTTTTGCCTCAACATTAATAAAGATTAAGGATATAATTTCTCAATTGATGGCTTACAAAACAACCCTTCATTTTCCATATATAAGGATAACTTTGTGTGGAAGATTCAAAAATACATACAAAGCAGGCAAACAAAGTCTAACATATGATACTTATGTAGTCAAGGTCTTTTTTCTAGGTATAATTCCATCTTCTGTGATATATACTGACTGCTTTACACTTTGATTTCCATAAGAAAAGAACAAAGTAAGTTTGATGAAGTTCCAAAGCAAATTTTGTATCATTGTGTTTAAGAGGTGTACTTGTGTATCAAAGTTAGAGTAGTTGCTTGGTGCTTAAATGTTTGGAATAAACCTATTTACAGAAATAATGTTTGGTAAGTATCCGTAATATACTCAAGAGACTTGACATTTTATTAATGTTAAACTTTTTATTTTGAGAAAATTGTGCATTCTTATTTAGTGATAAGAAATGATACAGACAGATGCTTTTTATTCATCACCCAGTTAGGAAACATGGTATCTTAAAATCAAAGCTGCTCTATGTTATTTTTGTTAGTGTCTCTTAGGTCATTTAATCATTCATTTCTTTTCTGTAAAACTAAACAGAAATAAAACATTAAATGAACATTAGTTTATTTCTAAATCTTTAATCTTTAGTCTTTATTTCTAATAATCTTTCTAAAGATTATTAGAAATAATATAACTAATAACACATTTTTTCTTATGCTTTATGAGGTCCTTCTATGATTGAAGCATAGTTAAATAATAGAATATCCTATGGAATACTCTTTCCATTCTTTAGTAGAAAAGAAATTAAAGGATCTCTCAGTTATAGCTGATTACAAGTCCAAGTAAATGAGACTTAAATAAATTTGCTTTGCTTAATACACAAAAAACTCAAACAAGAATTAACTTCTGACCTGCCTGGTGTGGCCAGTACATTTGTCTTTTTCTCTCACTCAGGTAGTTTTCTCAGTGCTAGGCTATAGATGAGGCAAAATCAGATTTCCACATTTACTCCTATATTTACTCCTATAAAATACCTTAAAGATTCTTTAAAAGATTCTTTTCCTACAAAAAGGGTTGACCAGCTGGCAGAAATTCATCTGAGCTAATATTTTTCAAATATTTCTGTGACACAAAGGCCATTCCACCATGTGTATATTAAATACAATTTGGCAATAAAGTTTAGTAACACCTAACATTTATTTGTTATTAAAAATGTATCACGGACAAATTTAAGTATTTTTATATCATTTAATAACAACTCAGCCATCCTTTTATGAGATCAAGATTATAGTGTTTCTGAGTTCTAAATCGGTTAGTATTGCACACATGAAATAAGTCATTTATTTTATTATTTTTTGAAGCTCTTGATATTCCTTTTCCATGATTGCCTGTTCAAAAAAATGTTAAGTCTTAATAACCCAAAGTAAGATAATAATTGAATGTTTAATGTTATATTTCTACACATGTACATCATTATTTGTTAAATGTAGAACTACCCATATTTTACAGGGGAAATTTTTCTTGCTTTTAGTAGGGCTTCCAGCCTGTGGGCAGGGTCTGCTAAGACTGATGGAAACTGGTGGCAACCAACTGAAAAAATGTACAGTTAAAAACTATGGGGGAAAAGGGCAAGGGAGGGAAGGGGAGGGGGAGGATGGGTGGAGGGAGGGCGATTGCTGGGATCACACCTACAGTGCATCTTAGCAGGGTACTGGTGAAACTTACTAAATGTAGAATATCAATGTCTCCATATAGTGATTAAGAACATGCCATGAAGGCTATGTTTAACAGTTCGACCAAAATATTTCAGATTGTGTATGAAGTCAGCACATTGTGCCCCGTGATTGCACTAATGTACACATTTATGGTGTAATAAAATTATGTAAAAAAAAAAAAAAAGGTAAAGAAGGTGACATGAGAGTATTATTTTACATAAAACAAAGTCTTACAAAGTATTTTTAATTAGATATTATTTTAGGATTCATTCTCTACTTATTTTTCTTGATAAAGCAATTGATTGTGAGTTAATAAAAGATTTTTGGATCTTGTTCTTGTCTTGTTGAAGTAGTGTTAGCTAAGGTTTTTAATTTATTATTACTGCTCCATTAAATATTTATTTTATCACAAGTAAATATACAGGGTGGCCATCAAGTGGATGTGCAATTTTAAATTGCACACTATTCCAAATTTCACCTGAACTTTATGGCTATGCTCTATATGTTAGAACATTATGGCTATGCTCTATATGTTAGTATATGTTAGTTCTATACTTCTATAAATCTCTAGCGCAATAATGCTTGGGTAAATATTTCCTCTCTTCAAAAATATTTACATTTATATTATTTTCATTTAATTTCACAGTATAAACACTATTGAGTGATATATTTCAGTTTTTTCAAATATTGGATTAACTTACTAAAGATTCAGTGATGATTTTAGCCTTGGTATATATTTTTTTTCAGGTTTTATTTGACTATTCACTTTCGATGTACCTTATTTTTATAGTCTCCTTTTGCATCTGCTCTTATCCATAACAATAATGACAATATTAAATTACTACTAGTAGTTTCTCTTATGGACTATAATCATTTAACACATACATCTATAAATGTGTCTTCCTAGGTGATTTGCATGTGATTTTGAATTATCGAGTGCATTATGATTAAAACTAAATAATTTGACAATAGACATTTGCTTTTTCAGTTCATCTGAAACAATAAAACTTGTTTCCTTAATGGTACCTCCTATTGTATTTTCAGGTTCACGTTGCATTTTGCAAAATGGAATATCACTGGGGTATTAACTTCAAATACTAGTTAAAATTTAATAAGAGCTGCGCAGTTGGAATTATTTACAAGACACACACATTAACACGCAAGTAATTGCTGACTAATGACCTTCAACTTTAATTGTGCCTTCTTCAGCTCTTAGAAAAACACAATAGACAATTAGGGAAACTTTGAAGGTAGATGTGAAAGCCATCCATCTGTAAAATAGCTACAATAGACATGAAAATCTGGCACAAAAATATATTCTCCTGATTTGGCTCACATTTATTTTATTGTCACTTCAACATCAATCAAAAACATTCCCCAAATAAATTGCAAACATTTCAGAGGCTGTTTTTATGTGTGCTCCCTGAAAGAATCTTTAGACTTTTTGGCCTGTATATGGGAATTGTGAATTGTGTTGTCCCCTCTCCCATTTTTTTCCTCCATGCTGGAGTAACATCTAAGATGCCAATTCCTGCCTAGGGTTTGCCTGTGCTGTGACAGTGACACTATTGCTGTGCATGTCAGTGTCACTGATAACTGGACACCTAGTGTGATGTCTCTGCCAAGGGTCCTTTCTCCAACAGCCCTAAAAATACTAATAGTGTCCAAACTGTAGTGAAATCTCCACCACAATGGTGCTGGTCAATTCTACCTTCAAATTGTAACAGTACTTGTTGTTGGACCATTCTTTTAATATTGTTTCTTGTGGGAAACGTTTTAAATTGTTTAACTTATTCATTTATTTTTAGGACTCAGGCATGAATCTTCTTAGAACAAAAACTAAAGGACATAAATAATAGACACCATATTAAAAAATTCTCTTCTACAATGTAATTGTGTTATCTTTGACAAGAATACTAGTATGTTTTTCTATTTTCGGTCGAAATTAGTTGTTTTTAGGAAGAGTTTTTTTCCTTCATATATGTAAGGCTAAGGTAATCAAACAAAATCTAAATATAGACTTGCCTATACAGGGCAGGACCTTGGAGGAGATCAGTTAGGTTACATTTTATTTAGGGATACATATATATAAAACTATATATATATATATAACTATAAATATAATATACACAGACACACACATATACTTATAATGAAATTTGTTTTCTTAGATCTATGGAAAAATTACTTTTTTTGTATTGATTTCTAAATTGTAACTATATTTTTGGTTTTTCATTGGGAAGAAAGGATTCAGATTTTCTTTATTAATAGGTTATCAGGCAGCTGCATACTTTTTTCTCAGCTGCAAGAAGGAGGAATTTCTCAAACAAGCATCACAAGTGAGTATTTAATACAAAAACATGCAAGACCCATAAATCTTCAAAGCTCCTACCAATTCAATGAGATTCCAAGTCTGAAAAAAAGGAAAAAAACATTCCTTGTAATTATCGAAAGAAATTATTCTCTTTAGAAATCCAATTTGGCTGAAGCAAGGTAAAAACACTCTCTTTTATATTCAAATAAAACCAATTTGCATCCTATCAAAAACACTTTTGGGGGATGTATTAACACCTTTTTTGTTATTTATAACATGATACCTGAAAGTGGGCAATTTATAAAGAAAGAAAATTTATTTTTTAAAGTTTTTAATGAACAATTTTGTATCATGAATATATAAAAATATGATCATTTGATACATATAGTAGCAATTAATTATACCAGTGAAAATAATTATGAATTATCATTTTTGTGTCTTAAGAATGGAAAGAGTGGAATGAGAAACCTTTTAGACTGTTGTGTTCTGGGTCAGCATTCAATGTATTTATTAAATATGAACTAACTGGCTTCCCTGGGGAAAACCAATGAAAAGTCTCCTGAAAAGTTCAAGGTTAAAGGGCTGCATTTAGTGATGACCTTTTGGTGGCTGCTCTTGGCAGAATCTTGAGGTGGCAAAGAGCCAATGGCAAAGGGGTTGAACATGCTACTGTGCTAGCTTAAGTCTGTCTTTCTCTTACTATAATAAGAGAATCTTATTCTCTTATTCCTTCCTTCTCTTATTCTCTTGCCAATCTTTCTCCAATTATAATCCATTACTTCATTAATCCATGAAAAGATCAATCCATTCACAAGGTCAGAACTCTTATGATCCAATCACCTCTTACAGGCCCTACCTCTCAAAACTTCCACATTGGGAATTTGGTTTCAACATGATCTTTGAGGGATTATTTAAACCACAGCAGAGAGTATAACAACACATCCGTGCTGTTTAAAAGACATTTGTAGGATCAAGAGTTTCTCTAAACAACATGATTAGACTACATTTTTGCAGTCATTTATAAAAAGCATTTTGGGGGCATCTTTATGCAAATGTGCACCATACGTCTTTATTAGTGATATTTTTAAGGAGTTCTATAGAAGTCAATGCCCCACTGAACAAAGTAACTGCACATTATAACAGTTGGGTGGGCTTGATCCCTGTACTGGGAGGACCACTGTGTCCTATATCACTACGATTATCAGGTTAGATAGATTGTCATTAATCTTTGAAACCTACAAAAGGAGGGGCAAATAGCAAAATCAAAACATATGTGTGTGTATATGTGTACATATATATGTATATATTTATATATGTCTATACACACAGAGCATACACATACATCTGAAATAAATTCACATCAAGACACAAGCACTGATTCTGTGGGAACCATCATGTGGAATATGTTGTTTTATAGGATATTGGCTCAAATACCTCAGAAATTGAATAACGACAAATAGAAAACAAACAAGAGAATGAAAAAAGAAAAAGCAAGTAAAGACTTTTTTTTAAATAGGAAAATAGTTTCTAAAATTCTAGTCTCTTCTAAAATGCAGATATATTAATTTTCTATTAAGTTGGTACTTGTATTTTATGATAGTAAACATTTCATTGTTTACATAACAATCAACTTGTTAATTATAAAAATCTATTTACCAAAGTCATTTAATAATAAACGTATCTTAGTAATATAAGCTATTTGGAAAGTATCCAGCTGTTGTTAATACTATTTTTTATACTACATGGCTGGATATATTTACCTTTCTACTATTAATTAAATAACTATGAGCATTGATTTTCTTATATCTATATGTTCCATGTGAAATTCAATTATTTTGTATTTGTAGCAAACATTATATAAGCATAATTGTCATAAAGGTTCTTGGTTGCATGTCAACGGATAGCCTAAGATTTTCTGCAATTTGATCCACAGTATTGTTCTAGGGTCTAAGTCTTTTCACTTGAATAGTTATGGTAAGAGGAGGCTGGACAGTTGGGTTCAAGGCAACCTGTCCACAACCTGCTAATTCCTACTGATAAGGCTCATGGGATACTTAGAAAAACGAGGACTACTCTAAGTGTTTATCCAAATACTGCCTCAAGCTGATGACTTGATGTTTGACCTTCTTTCTGTTTTTAAAATTTCCCTGTAACTAAAAACATACACAATCTGCCCAGTAAGTAGAAATAATGTTATTTTATTGTTCAATATATTTGTCTTCTGTGCTTTGCTTTACAAAGGTTCTTAAAGTTAAAAATTGCTTTTGTAATGCAAAATAAAATAATTATTCACTTAAATTTCTGTGTATATTCAACTAATTGACATTTAAAAATGTATTTATTTAAATTATTCAGAATTAATTTTGCCACATATGTGAATTTAAAATTACTTTATTTGTCCTGCCTAGTCAACAGATGATTCTTTTCAACCGTGAATGCAGCATCCCTGCACCCAAGATTTCACATTCCTGTTGCTATTCTACCTAGGAAAAATGACATATCACCCGATATCTTAAATAGTTTCTCATTTTTGTGCTTATATCATTTAACCTTAGGTTCATGGCAGAGATCAAGCATGCCATCTTTCTGTTTCACCAAAGGAACTAGGGAGAAAGTTCACAGTTTTTATTAGTCTCTGTGGTGGGGTTCTCCAGAGAAACAGAACCAATAGAAAATGTATAAATATATAAGGGCTGTCCAGAAAATATGTAAACATGTAATATGAAAACTTGTATTAACAATGGCTGGATACTTTCCAGACAACCCTTGTGTATGTATGTGTGCATAACATACCCACAGTAGGAAATATACATTTATACATGGGGATTTATTATAGCAATTAGCTCATGTTATTATGCCAGCCAAGAGATTCTATAATCTGCTGTCTGTAAGCTGGAGAGGCAAGAAAGCCAGTTATGTCATTCAAAGTTCAAAGACTCAAGCATCAAAGGGACCTGTGGTATAAATCCTTGACTGACTTTAAAAGAGCAAGAACCAGGCACACTTATGTGCAAAGATAGAAGAAGATGGGTATTTGAGCTCACAAAAAGAGAGAATTAAACCTTCCTTTACATTTTTGCTCTATTAAGACCCTCAGAACCCACCTTGGAGAGGGCTATCCACTTTATACAGTTTACCAATTCAAATGCTAACCTCTTCTGGAAACACACTCAAAGACATCCTGACGAACAATATTCTATTCATTATCTGGGCAACCCTTAGTCCACTAGAATTGACACATCCATTTAGAGGTCATAGTTTACTTTAGTATTTGATGATTGGTTGACTAAGAGATGAAATAGAGATATAGTTGAGTTTTGAACTCAAAGTTTCAGGATCTCAAGTCTGGATTTTCCTAGATTTAACGAGATTTTTGTGAATAGCTAAATAAACAAAATGGGGATTTTCCTATTTAAAAACTAAATTAAGTTTGACATGAACCTAATTTATATTTGGAAATTCCTAATTTTTGGTATGTTCTTGCCATTCACACTTGAATGAGAAAATAGAATAGTCTACATCATTAAAATCAGATACAATTTACTCTTAACCTTCATTAAATTCAAACATTTTTATTTAAAAACCATGCATTTGCTGATTTTCATAATATTAATAATAGGTGTAATGGGTAATGTAGGCAATACTTAAAGTAAAATAAAATTGAGAACTGAATAAGTCACCTACAGTGATGAATCTTTTAGGAAGAAAATTTGAAAGACATGTTTTAAATCAGATCGTATATTTGATGCCCACATAGATAATTTATAATAGTTTCATCATCTCCAATGAACATTAAAAAATAAGGAAGAAATGTTTATTGAAGATTTAATTGAAATTATCCAATCTCATGAAAAAGAGGATCACAACTGAGAAAAATAAACAGAGTCCATATGATCAGAGGGAAATGTCAAGTGGGTAATATATAAGTATTTTGAATTTGAAAGGAATAGAAAAGAAGGAGTGTGGCAGGAGAAAAATATTAAATAATGGAATTCTGTTCCTTTCACATTAGAGATCCAAGAATCACTGCCTACACAGCTCCTACAATAATAATGAAGTCACCTCATTTAATCTAAATCAGTGAAGAAAACCCTGCAATCCCCTCTTCTGGTGGAATAATGGTGTGGTGCACTTCTCAACCCCAAGCCAGAGCTGGAGATAACACTGGGTGGGAGTCTGTCCTTCTCATAAGAAGAGCAGAGACATGCAAAGTGGTTTTCAATGACAAAGGAGATTAATGTGACTGAAATCAATATCAAAAATACCATTTATAAAAAATTAAATTTACTCCTAATATCATTATGTGAGACATTGAAAAGAAAAATGTTGCCCTTTTTACCAGAACGGCCAATAGTAAAGATTTAAATTTGGCTATTTGATGCAAGGTGCCCATGATGGTGGCAACTTTGTAATTTAGAGTTATCGATAAATATGAATTGATCATTGTTTCATTAATTGCTATTTTGCATTTGCTTTCACAATTCAGATAACAGATTTAGCTCTTAATCATTATTTTATATTAGGTATTAAAAATGAAGCTCTTTATAAAGCTTTGAACGTTCCTGCCGAAATATGCCAATGACTGTAATTTACTTGGTAGAATGTAACTAACCTCCTATTGTTTATCCAGTCACTTTGGTAATAAAAAGCCTAATGAAGTTGAAATGACCCTTCCACTTGCACAAAAACATTAGTTTTCTTTATGATATATTGTTTAAAATCAATTAGGAAAAAGCAAAGAGATGCTTTAAAATCTATGAAATGTTGCTTAACTCAGTAATTTATGTTGTTGTTTTTATTCATACTGGAAATGAAGAAGATAATTGAATAAACACGTAAATATTATGAGGCATTTTATGTTTGTAGTTCTGTAATTACTTAGTAACCCTACAATAATGGGAAAAATACAGTGAGTCTACAAGTAACATTGTGGAAAGATTCTTGAGCACTATACCAGAACTCTAACTGACAGGATGTATAAAGAAACCAATGTTACTCCAGGCTAGTAGATATACACAGGAAGGAAGTTCCAATGGCATGTTTATGACTACAAAATTATCACCAAACCTCTAAATAGACTCCAAACTTCTAAAATTAACCATTGGAATTAATGTGAACTACAAATACATTTTAATTAATAAAAAATGTAAGTAAAAAACTTACCTGATTGTGCTTGTGGCTGAAAGGAGTAGGGCAGGGCCCCATATGCTGGAGGTGGTGGGTTCAAACCCAGCCCTGGCCAAAAACTGCAAAAAAAAAAAAAAAAAGAAAAGAACTTACCAAATTTTTGGTGAATCAGTGAGCAATGAGAAACTAAGTGGTGGCGAGTAAAATCCAGGCATCTGTGCCGGCTGAGGATGTTCCCAGGGAAACCACCTGCAACGTCATTGTTCAAAAACAAACAAGAACAATGACCCCAGGCCTGCCGCGGGGTTTATACCCTACTGTTCATCGTTGTACATGTGAATGATTACGGTGTACTTTATATATATTTACATGATAATAATTTCTATTCATTTACCCATTTATTTCCCAAATACTTTACTCCAGTTCAGGATGGTGGGTGGCCAGAGACTGTCCTGGCAGCTGCAAAGTAAGAGACAACCGTGGCCAGAACACTATTGACAGGGAGCAGACACACGGACGTTCACGCAGACTTGGACAATTCAGAAGCGTGGATTCCTCTAAAGAGAGCGTCCTGGAAATGTGGGAGGAAACGGGAGTATCAGGGAAAACTCAAGGGAGGCACGAGGGGAGTGAGCCGACTCCACGCACACAGTGACCTCTGCATGGCTATTTTTTTGCATCAATGTTGTAACAAAACAACACAAAGGATGTGATTCAAGGGCCTGCTGTGTATATAAATAAAAGATCTTGAAAATTTAAATAAACTGCTGAGTACCTAATCAAAATATCACAGGTATCTCATAAATGTATATATAACTATTATGATTCCCCAATAATTAGAAATAAAATAAATTTTAAAAACATTTAAAAATGAGTAAATTTTGTTTGATGAAATAAAGTTATGAAGATTTGATGCAAGACAAATGGGTGGGTAATGGCAATCTGCCATTTTTCTAACATGTTTCAGTTGTATAATATGGTTGTCATGATTTCATTGCTATTAAAAATAATATCTCTTAGGGCATCACTGTGCTGAGCACTGAGCCCGGGAGATTTGAATTTTCAGGCAGTGTGATCTCGGGGGCCTTGTCTTCTGCCTGTCCCCGTGGGGGGCCAAAGGGGAAGAGAACGTGAGGTCTAAAGAGAAGTCATTGGTCAAACATTAAAATAAAAGTCAGAATGTATACAAGATAAAATAAATAAATGGGGGGACTACATGAAGCTTTTTTTACAGAAATATTCCAACAAAGTACTAGAGAAGAAATGAGGGAAAAATAGAATCACCTTGGGCAAACATCACTGTAATAATTATTAACAGGCAAAACCTAGTCATAGATGCTAAAATTAATAGGAGAAAGTTAATAGCATCTAAATTCATAGATGCCAAATTAATAGGAGAAAGAGAGAAGAGAATATTTGCATATTTTCAAAGTGTAAAAATTAGAATAATAACTTTGCAGTAGAAAAATTCAGCAAATGCTACCTTAACCAAGCAATAAATTTTACCAGGGAAAATGCATATGGAAAACAGGTACTTTCTCCTATGATACGCTAAGGAGTGAAAAATGTTGTTATATTCTTGCTAAAAATTAGTATCATCAAACTAATGACAAAAAGAATACAGATACAAAATTGCAAAATCAAGAACATTCTAAGCTTACCTAAAAAAGAATGGAGAAACTGTCACACATTTTGAGAAGACTAAAGAAATATGATATCTAAATACAGTGTGTGATCCTGGATTGAAGTTTGGAACAGAAAATGATGTTAGGGAAATTCAAATATACTTATGTGATTTATAGAATAGTATTGTACCAAAGCTCATTTCATAGTTTTATTACTCTAACACATTGTATTAACAGTCGAAGAAGATGGGTGAAGCCCATTCAAGGACACTCAGCAGAATTGTTATAAATTCACTGTCAGTCTGAAATTCTTTCAAAATAAAAAAGTAAATGAAAAAAATGTACTAGAAATGTTTCCTACAATTTTGTGTGTAAAGGTTATGCAGAATAACTAAAATTGCAAATTCACTCAGTATACAAGAACTATTTGAAAACACAAACCCACCAAGTTTTAAAGCTCCAGAGAACTGATTTCAGAATTTAGGAATAAGGGCTTTCATTTTGGTCTGATATTAACTATAAATTTCAGCATCGTTCTTAGGAAATTACTCTCCACTTTTCAAAGCATTTTTCTCCATATAAGCCTAAATTCCACTTCTTATTTTCACATATTAGAACACGGATCCATATTTTATAATGCTGTTTGAAAATAATGGCTAAGTGTGCTGAATGATACAGCTGATGTCAGGGGACCTCTGTGATCAGTATCCTAGGATCTATAAAACACTCGCCTATCTCCTTTGGTAAACAGAAAAACAAAGCAGGTTGTTATGGTCTTATATTAACATTGTCAATCACTAAAAATTAATCAATTTAGCCATATTTACCAAGGGACGTAAATAAAAATAATGTTGTGCTAAATTCCATTGGAATAACAAAAGAATATAAATACAATTACATTTTGTAGGAATAAAATAATACAGAATGAGTGAATTACTTATATATAAAAATAATGTATATAAAAAACTTGTATATACATGTGTGTGTATGTATATGTGTGTATATATGTAGAGAGAGAGTGAGAGAGAACAAGCCAGCTTAAAATTTTATATACTGTGAGGGTTAAACCATGCAGAAAGTATCAAAGGGTTCAGGTTCAGAGGAGAAAATCTGTAGATAATAATGCTTAGGGGGGGTTCTCTCTGTCTCTCTTTCTCCCTTTCTCTCTCTGTCTCTCTGTCACACACACAAAAATAGAGTAACCTGGTCTTTAGAGGATGTTGGGAAGGGTCTATCATTTAGAAGAAAAATTTTAAATAACATGTATCTTCTTCTTATCATTCTCTAAGGATTTGGGAAAGATAAGAAAGAAAATAAACAGCATGGAGAGCTACACCTAAGCACTGGTATATTTGAGTAGAAAAATTCAGACCTTCGAATAATTCCATTTCCAGAATAATTAAGTAACATAATGTGAATCATATTTCCAATTTCTTAACTTGGAGGTATAAATGATGCACAAGTTAATTCCCTAAATGTTTAAGACTTCAGAGGATACACTTGAAATAAATTTGTCAAATTAAGGATAATTAGATATCTACCTATTTATTCCTATTATCAGACACTTTGTAAGATAATACACTTTCTTTTTAAAGGCATAAGTACCACAATTAACAATTAAGTTAAAGCGGTTACAGTTATCCAGAAAAAAGAAAATGTTGCTACTTTTGTTGATGAGTCACTCTGTGGCTAACTTTTATTCACTCCAAGATATGCTTTGTACGTGGAGATATATAGAAAAGGTAAATAAATGGGTGTCTTGAGGGCACATATAATTTTATTTGTAAAAGAAAAAGTTAGAAATGCCACGGCATAATAATTCACAACAGAAACTTAGTCTCTCTTTGTATCCAGTGAGAAAAATAGATGGGTCGATTTTGTTTGGAATACATATAATACTTTCTGTGTTCACAGATAGGGTCTATCTAACCACATTCACCTCTACTGTTAAGTATTTTCTCATAACAGCAAGGCAGTGAAAGGATCTATTTTAATGACTTCCACAAGGTTTAGGTGACAACTAAAAAAAGATAGAGAAAATTACCATTCAATTCAATTTTAAGGCTTGAAAGTATATTATTGCATTCTGCGTTGTTTTTAAACTAACCCTCCATTTTTGTGACATGTTCTGAGTCACCAACTCACTGACTTCTATCCTTGCATTTTTGAGACTATTTATGTTTTTAGTAACCATGCTATGGACTCTGGACTCCAAGTTCATAATTTCTAAATCTGGTTTTTCTGACCTGGTAATCGTTTGCATTTGCTGCCAGATTATTTCTGGGATGACTAGACAAAAGGGGTATGATTTTGACTCTTATCCTTTACAGATTTAAAGCCTTGTCTTATTCATCATCACTATCACACACACGAAATAACAATTCAGGAATGGAGACATATGGCATCATTAATGAGCTTGACCCTTCCTCTTGGCAAGGGCAATGATATTTTCTTGTACAAATAGTTAGATTTGCCAACGTGATTAGAAAACAAGCATAGTAAAAATATCCCCGGATAATTCTTCTGAAGTACGACCTGTCCATGGGGATTTGCTAATTGAATTGTTACAGGCATGGTTGAGCAAGTTAACTACTATGTTTCCACATGTTCAGAGATTAACTCTGTTCCATTATGTCCGCCAAAAATGATTGCCAGAGGAAGCGTATATGCCATAGTTTGAAACGTTTGCTCTCCCTGGGGGTTGGTCTAGTGTTGGTACAGTGATAATTGAAGTTTACAGCTAGTCCACTGAGTATTATCTTATTGGATAAACGTTATAATGACTGGGGAACAGTAATGCTGACATTTGTTTCTCTGATTATTTGACACATTTTACATTGAATTTTCCACATTCAATTTATCATAAATATTAAGAATATTTTTAAAGTAATACTAGGACTTGATGATTTTAAATTAGTGAATAATGTTCATTATTGCAAGCCATTTTTGATTGAAACTAAAGACTTGGGAGGAATTTGAGTGCTGCTTGAATACAGTTCTATACAATCAGAGCCAATATTTCTGGAGGAGATAATGGCAATTAGTCAAACAGCAATTTGTCAAATCATCATTCTATAGATCATACAACCTTTCTCATAATATAACATTTTTCAAAGTTTTCTTGGATTAAATTCGTAACTAATTTAATGTAGTATAATGTTCAGGGTACTGATTTGTGGGCATTGTTTTTGAATCCTAAAATGTTACTATGATTCTTGACCACTTCTAAGAGCTTGTACTTCAGCCCCTGTGGTCTTCCAGGTAGAAGATCATGTCATCGTGAAGTGTGAGACTTTGACCTCCTCTGTTCCCACCTGGATACTCTGATTTCCTTCTCTTGCCCTATTACATTCTAATCTCTACCTGTCTAGAACTTCCGGCACTATGCTGAATACTGGCAGTGATAGTGGGCACCCCTCTCTCATTCCAGAGCTAAGTGGATAAGCTTGCAGCTTGACTCCATTCCATATGATATTGGCCATGGGTTTATTGCAGATGGCCTCTATCAGTTTCAGAAATGACCCACTTTTGACTCTTTCCTTAAGTGTTCTTGTGAGAAATGGATGATGAAATTTGTCAAATGGTTTTTCTGAATCAATTGAGAGAATCATATCATCTTTGGTTTTGATTTTATTTATATGCTGAATTACATTTATGCATTTACGTACATTGAACCAAACCCGCATCCCTGGAATGAAACCCACATGGCCATTATGTATATATATTTTTAATGTGCAGCTGTTTTCTGTTTGCTTGGATCTTGTTGCATGTTTTTGCATCAGTGCTCCTTAACACTACTGGCCTATAAGTTTCCTTATTTGTTGGATCCTTTCCTGGTGTTGGAATCAGGATGATCTTTGCTTCATAGAACATGTTAAGGAGGATTCCTTCTTTCTCTACATTTTGGAATAGGTTATACAACATAGGTACTGGTTTGAGTAGCAGGTTCTTTGAAGATTTACTAGAATTCTGGTGTGAGACCAGTTGGTCCGCTTTTCTCTTTTGGAAGATATTTTAGGAGGCCTACACATTCTCATACACATTTTATTTTTTTATTTTTTTTTTTTAAATAATTTTATTGAATCATAATTATGTACATTGGTGCAATCACAGGGCACGATTCATATACATTCAAAAATATTTTGATCATACTGTTACAGATATCCTTCATGGCATTTCCTTGATCACTATATAAA
>CAUYON010086119.1:0-12945 GCA_963573935.1 Arctocebus calabarensis | reverse complement strand
CTGTATTTCTCAGATCTTTGAGGGCTGCAACTTCTTGTCTCAATGTGTCAAAATCTTTGGTCATTTGGTCTTTGAATTCCTTGACTTCTTGAGACAATTTTTGAAATGCTCCCAGAATTTCTAATTCCAATTTTTTTTTTTTTTTTTTTTGAGACAGAGCCTCAAGCTGTCACCCTGGATAGAGTGCCGTGGCATCGCAGCTCACAGCAACCTCCAATTCCTGGGCTCAAGCGAGTCCCCTGCCTCCGCCTCCCAAGCAGCTGGGACCACAGGCACCCGCCACAACGCCCGGTCATTTCTTGGTTGCAGCCGTCATCGCTGTTTGGTGGGCCTGGGGGCTGGATCCGAACCCGCCAGCTCAGGTGTATGTGGCTGGCGCCCCAGCTCGTTGAGCCACAGGCGCTGAGCCTCTAATTCCAATTTTTCTTCTATTTTATTGATCTTGTTTGCAATCCAAATTCTGAATTCAATTTGACATCTCAGCCATCTGTTTATGCAAAGGATCGCCATTTGTGTCTGCCAAATTGTTCCTTTGTGGGGGGTGGATGATCTACTCTGGCTGTTCATGTTTCCAGAGCTTTTCCGCTGATTCCAGTCCATATTTATTTTGCACCGTTTGGCTGGGTGAGTAGGTAAGCATAAGTTGGGTTGGGGGTTCTAGGAGTAGTGATTGACCAGTCCTTCCTTTGCCTGTAAGCTGGGACTGGTGTTTGTACCTTTCCCCCAGAGTTTTGCCAACCCGTACTTTGCTACTGCCTGCGCAACTGGGGGCCTTCTTGATGTGGTGGGGTTGTGGCTCTATCTTATTTTCAGCTGGTCTCTGTCTTACCCTACAGAATCGGTTACTCTGTGTTGAATTCTGAGCTTTTATTTGTATTCTTGGGGTCACAGGTCGCTCCAGCAGGATTGGTGTGCGTTCCTCAACCTTGTCTCCTGGCTCAGTTCCAAACCGTTGGCTTTCTCGCTAAATTTCTGTCCTTTAACTCTCCTTCTGGACAGGAGCGTCTGCAGAAAGCTAGCTACAGACCACCATCTTGGCTCCTCCCTGGTGTCACACACTTGATCCAACTAATACTTAAAGAACCTCAAAGATGTGGGGTAAGTAAAGGGGTAATATTAGTGCATATTCACACAAGTAATACTGCTCTATTAAACCTGTTAGATAATTACTTTTGGGAAACTATCCTTTAATGAAACTATTTCACCTAAACACACTCACACCAATAGGGGCTATTTCACTCTACAATTACATGTATAAAGTGATCACCCTTCCTGAGGGGGGCAGTTAGTTACCTGTGATTTTGTTAGGAAGTAAAACTGGGATCTGTTCAGCCATTGGTAAGCTTCTGAGGTGAATGATTCTGGGACATCTCGTGGCACAAACACTCCCCACTGGACTTCCTCTCTACAGATATTCTTTTGAATATACAATGGCCTCGGCTCACTAGGTTTAAAAACAAACACTAGAGAGAAAAAAACAAAGAGACAATAATGTTTTGCCTGAAAAGGTTAGTTCTAACCTCAGATTGGCAGACCAAACTAATTCTGGGACTTGCCCCATTGAATAAATGGCCCAGGTCATTATTGTTCTAGGCTCTGATTCAACAAGTACTACTATCTACTGCATCCCTACTATGTGCAGCCGTCAAGAATGAGGGCTCTGAAGATGAAGCAATCTCTGTTCCAGAGACCAGGGCCTACTGCAGGAGACAGACACCAAAACGCAGGGTGACCATAAACTTCGTGCGCAACTTAGAATAGTTACTATTTTTAATTGCACATGAACTTTATGGCCACCCTGTATTATTAAAACAGTATTTTGTCTTAAGTACTAGGAAAGAAATATGTAGCGTGGAAGAATGACCAATTAAAGCTTCTTGAGAGAATTGGGAATGCTTCTAAGAGATAAAACCTTGAGTGGATTATGAAGACTTAGTAGGAATTGGTTTGTAGAAAAATAAAGGATGTTTTTGGCGTGCTTAGGACTAAGTATGAATATACACAATAATAGGGTGTTGGCATTGGGGCAAGGAAGAAGGACAATGCCTCAGGCAAAATGGCTTCATGTGAACTTCTGATTTGAATGCAAGCTTGACTTGAATTATAATAAAGGTAATAGACCTTTTCTTACCATTAAAGTATGGTTTATACTTACAGTTGGAGCCCTCTGTGGACTGAGAGACTGCAGCAATATTCTCTGAATCAGGATCAGGTTCCATAACTCTAATGTTTAATTTTGCACTCCACTCCACTGTGGGGAAAAAAGATTATTCACTTCTAGGAAAAGATTTACCAAAAGCTGCTGCTAAATGTGGGCAAAATGTTAACCAGAGTCACTACAGAGAATGTAAAAAAATCATCATGTATGTTCATTACTAACGAACTACCACACCCTCTAAACATACACTCAAATGAGCAGAATGCTACCACAAGTTCACATTTGTTAGAAGGGTGTGGAAGACTGTGGTACTTGCAGGTTAATCTGAATTACAAATTGGTGAAACATTCCTCAAATTGTTATGATGGAGACTTCTGAGGGCATCAGAAAGTCATATCCACCAAAAACAATAGAAAAAGGCCAGGATAACAGATGCCAGCTTACTAACAATTAAGCAGCTTATAAGTCTGTTACATGCCCAGCATTCTAAAATTTGGTGCTATGTGATGTGAAAAAATTATATAGTCTCTGGGTACAGAACTATAAGATATGACCCCTAAGTCCTACAAAGCCCAAGTTTAATGTCAGCTCCCTGTGTGTTTTGCCAAATCACTTTAGAGTAAAAAATATCTTACGTGCACAACTAAGCAGGTTCCAACAGCAAAGAATGCCATTTTCAGTAGCACCAACCAGATACTTTGAACATGTCAATCTCCCAAAGCAAAGGTACCTAGATTAAAACCATAAAGAAGTTAGCAACAGTCAGTCCTAGTACATTTAGTTACATAAGACTACAGGTTTTCAGGCACTGTATTAGTATTATGCAATGCAGATATTTTAAACAGACATATGTTTTTGTTCATATTATCTTGAAGAAAAAAGGGACTAACAAGTACAAAAGGAAAGGTTTATTTAGCTATTTTATTTCTTTAGGAATTCAGGTTTGAGGACCGATTCTCTAACATGCTGGGCAGTATACCAATTAATACATAACAGAGATAATGTATATACAGTTCACAAAGTCATTATCAAAACCTCTATTTTATGCTCTTTACCTAGAAGAGGAAAACTTGCAATTTGAATTGTAAAGAAAGTTTTACAAAGTAAATTCATCATCAAATTATTCTGAGAATCAGAAACAATTTCATTAGCCCCCTGCCATCCTGTCCTCACGCTCAGCCATGTACCCCCCAAACGATTTACCTACCTTATTTTCCCAGCTCGTTGGCAAAATGTACATTTAAGTTCCCATGTTCCAGAATCCCATATTGTGACTATTTCCTCAAAACTAACTGCTAGTAAAGAGCCATCTTCCGAGAAACAACAGTTAGTTGCTTGATACTTGTGATAACTACCCACAAAGTCACAGGTCCAGCCAATAGCTTTTTCTGCAGGAATACAAGCCACAGCATGCAGGAAGGGCATACACGTTAGATACGTTATAGCAGCTCCCTCAGTAGCCCCCCACTCATGGTTTTGCTTTCTGAAGTTTCAGTTCAGGGGTCACCTGTGGCCTGAAGATAGGTGAGTAGAGCACAGTAAGATACTCTGAGAGATCACATTCACATAACTTTTATTACATATACTATAGTAACTGTTCTATTTTATTATTACTTATTGTTAATCTCTTACCATGTCTAATTTATAAATTAAACTTTATGACCAGAATGCTGTATAGGGACACTACAAGCAGTAAGGATTAAGAAATAAAGACACTTAACAAAAAAACCTGCTCTCCACAACTTCTTTAAGCTAGAACTGCTACAAAATATTGACTGGTTTGAAAGGAATGCCATTCCTGGAGAGACCGTGACCTCCCCCTAGTGGAGCAGTGGACAGATTATCAGCAAAAGCCCTTACTACTGTATACTCAAAAACTAAAGTAATCAGCACATGACTAATCAAGAATACCATTTAAAAAGTACTGATTTGGGCTTGGTGCCCAGAGCACAATGGTTATGGTGCCAGCCATATACACCAAAGCTGGAGGGTTCTAACCTGGACTGGGCCAGCTAAACAACAATGACAACAGCAACAAAAAATAGCCAGGCATTGTGGCAGGCACTTGTAGTCCCATAACCATTGTGCTTGGGAGGCTGAAGCAAAAGAATTGGTTAAGCCCAGGGGCTTGAGGTTACTGTGAGCTGTGATACCATAGCACTCTGCAGAGGGCCATATAGTAAGACTGTCTTAACAGAAAAAAAAAAGTAGAGATTTGGGAGGAAAGGTATGAAAATGTAATCATTTAAATCAATTAAAATTAAGCAATATTCTGTAAAATTAAACAAGACAGAAAATATCTTCTTAGAACCGATATAATTCATGAGATAATTATCAATTCTTAAAACTGTACACTTTAACATACTATATTTGATTAACTTACTGTATATATCAGAATCATCTGTTAATATCCACACTTTGAAGTGGCCATCTTTACTAGCTGTAACCAAGGTGGGCTGTTCAGATTTTTCTGCATTACAGAAACAAAGAGCTGTGATGTGGTCTTCATGTGGCATGTTAATCTTTGTGTTAAGAACAAACCTAGTTGGAAGGAGACCAGAAATTTATTCTTAGATCACAACAAACATTATTACATGAGTTTAATAATTTCTTACATTATTATAATGAAGAATGGGCAACCAACAGATTATTACCCAGCATGACAGACAATTGTGTCTCTAATGGTCACAGGATGCAGAGTGTCCTTGTGCGACTACAAAACTCAGATGCCTGTCTACTTTTAAAAATAAACAAAAAATGGAATGGTCATGAAAAGCCTCACTTGTGGCAAGAAAATGCAGAAAGAAAACCACTTTTTCAAACTGCCTGGGTAATTATTTACTATTCTCAGTCAACAGAATAATCTCCCAAAGCTTGTTTCCAGCTTAAGAGGGTGGTGCTATGATGAAAGATAACCTTTGCTAGCAGCCCGCTCTGTAAAGAACATCAGGACAGCATCGTGTCACGATTCTAAGAATGCATAAGTACCTAAGACGGGTGACAAGGACAATCAATCTCCTGGCCCACTTTCTCACTTATGAAGTGTGAACAACAGGCTTATCTTACAGTGTCCTTTTGAAGATTAAAATAACGGGTATGAAAGCACTAAGGCTAGTCCTTGGCATGCAGAGACTTGATCAATGGTTACTATAGTCACTGTACGAGAAGCCATCAGGTTTCTTACCTCATCACAACTCCCATTCTACACTACGCCACACCTCCGCCCATGTTCCTACTTTTCCAAGGAAGAGCAGGAAAACATTCGGATTCTACTCCTGGATTGCATGTTTCTCCACTGTGCAAGGAGATGGCACTATAACCTGGAGCCCGTCAGTGCCGTCTCAGAGCAGAAGGTGTAATTAAACAAAGGGGATATAATGACACCTCCCCACATCTCTGAAATAAAACTTACCAACATGAAACATTTTAAAGACTAATATTTGAAACCATAAAACAGGAAGTCAAATATTTTATACTTTGAAATTAAGAAGTGACGATATAGGTATTATTACCCTTGTGTTTTCTTATTAAATAGCCACAGTTTCATTTGCAGTTCAAGCTCAGTTTCCTTTTCTTGTCGTTGTTCCACCGTTGCAAGCCAGTTGCCAAAGCAGCCAAATGCAGCCTTTGTTAGTTCAATTTGAATCAGACCATAATCATTGATGAATTCTTGCTGTATAATATCTAACTGATACGTTCAAAAAAAATCCAGAATATTTATTAATGTAAAATATAAACATCAAAGCATTCAAAGAACGATAATTAACTACACCCAAGACAACTTTTAGTTATCTATGAATTTTTAGACAAAGGCAAATATAATGTCTATGGACCCTTAAACTGCCCTTTAAAAAGGGAACACATTACATAGTACTAATTTGGTAGTAATTTTCTTCAATGACCTTGAATATTAGTGATGACTAATAACCATTCTATGATGTAACAGTGCTATTAATTTATAGTAGTGCTTTTTCTTATTTCTAAGAACACACAATTTTACATAAAAGCTCAAGGCTGGAATTCACATCACTACAAACAAAGAGATCAAAGATAAACTCACAGTCTTCATGACATGAACAAAGACAAGCAACATTGTAAATAGGCCAGCATTTTATTTATGGTTGTTTTTTAAAAACCCTTCTTTACTTATTTACTAAATAAAGTGCCTAATATTAGGGGTGCTAAGTACCAGAAATTATAATAGATGTGTTTAAAGATTAATAAGCTTCCTTTCTTTGAATGGTTTAAAAGGCCATGGAGAGAAAAAGGTAAGGCGTTACATGTGCTATGACAGGAATCTAAACAGAACTAAGTAACCACAGACACTACTGACTGTGTCAAGTAAACACAGGCAAAGGATCCTGCTTTAGAAAGCACCAAAATATATTACTTGACCCCAGAGGTCCTATAAAGGACTTCACTGGTTTTAAGGCTAGTTAATGGATCAAAATCTTACATTGTATAACTGCTTATCACTCTGGAGAGAATAAAACTGTAGGTGGCCAGGTTTTCCATTCAAAACCAAAGCTTTAGTTCTTGGATCAATCATCAAACCAGTGAAGATACTCCTATCTGCAAAAGAAGTGACAAACAACAGCTGACATCAGAGAAACACTGACTCTTAAAATGTACACAATCCCAAATCCTGTGTTCTGCAATACCTTTCACCAGGCCTTGGATTACTGCAGATGCCTCAAGGTTTCGGTGAATCACTACTATCTCTGTGGGTAAAAAAAGAAATATTTAAGTATAAATAGGCCAGAATCTCAAGGTGAAAAAGTCACCCGAATTTATATCATTTTTAAACATGCCAGAATACCATGCCAGAACTACCTAGTGAGTTCAATTAACTTGGAGTGTTACTAGAAAATCCAGAAACGTTTTGCAATTTAGTTGAAAAACTAGGTTCCGAAAGGGAGGGCTTTTCTGTTGCAATCTTTAAGTTTGATCAATTGTGCCTACAAATGGATTATTTTAAGTGTTAATTCAGAAACATATATATATATATCTACACAGATATAGACATAATGTATATATATACATAACATAAAGTTTTGGACATGATCATAAATAGACAATCTATCATAAATTGCACACGAGCTTTATGGCCACCCTGTGTATGTACATGTACAGAGTTTCTGACATATATATGTATATACATTTTTATATAAGTCATGCCACTAATATATTACTCATAGTTATGTTCTTTTCCTGAAAGAAATGGAAGCAGATTTAAAAAGAAACCCTGGTCTAGGTTAAGTATCAACAGGATGAACAAAATCTTGTAGGGATATAAGAATGCCTCTATTTCTGTCAGAATCCACAGGATTCCCACACTAAGATAACTGGGGTATCAAAAGAGAATCTCACAGTATGCTATTGAAAATGCCACTGTATATGTGAAAGCACTAAAGGCCATTTCCAAATCCTTCCTTCACTTCCCCACATCATTCCACACTAAAAGGTTTTGAACATATCAGTGGCACAAAAATACCCAAACACACTTAAGACCTCCATTTTCATAAAAACAGTACTGAAAACGTTGGATTCTGGTGGCATCTGGGAGTAAAGAGGAGTGAAAAAAGAAAAAATGGAAAAAAAAAATGCTTGTTAAGTCTTATACCACTCACTTAATTTTAGATCTCCTTGTTTTCCACACCCTACAGAAGCTAGCTGATTTATGTATGGTACATGTATTACACAAACTACGTTGCCTCACAGTAACAAATTTAGACTTACTATTGTCTGAGTGAGAAGTACAGAATAAATCTCCTGCAGGTGAGACTGCGATATGTTCAATAGTAGCTCCTAAACGGGGAAGAAATTCCTTGTTCTTCTCCACTGTATCACGCCAATCTACTAGTACAGACTCACGACCACCGCTCAGCAGACTGGTGCCTTTATGTTCACCCAAAGAATTTGAAAGGACAGAGTTTTGGGGGAAATATGAAAACAAAAAAATTAGCATTTTTATTTGTCCTACCAAATTAGAGAAATAAACTTTTAAAAAATTAACCAGTCTTTTCATATCTTTTAATATATTTTCAAGACAAATGATCACTGATTCAGGGATTTTCCTTTCTAGCTGCATTTGACTAGTTTGTTGCTGACCAACTCTTCTGTCAACAACTAGAAAAGCTGAACAAAATGAGTATCTTCTTGGCCTTGATAGCTTTGTTGATAAGTTTTCCCAGACATTTAAGAAGGAAAGAAATCAATTTTATACTCTTCCATGTAACCACAAGAGAACACTTCTTAACTTGTTTCACGAGACAGTCTGCTACTCTAGCAAAACTAGTACATTGTAAGAAAAAAGTTACAAGCCAACTTCATGACAGATGAAAATTCTCAAACAAAATACTAGCAAAACTGAATCCAATAACAGCAAAAGGATACTATGTCATTGCAGAGTTACTGCAATGCAGAATGAGAGATTATTTTAACAGTTAAGAAATAAACCAATGTAATTGACTTCATTTACAAAATGAAATAAAAAAATCATTATCTGGACAGATGCAGAAAAAGTAAATGACAGAATTCTATGATAACAACACTCAGAAACCCAAGAATTGATGGGACCTTTTAAATTTCTTTAGGATTTCAGAGAAACATCATACTACAAGATGAAATATTAAAAAAATTTCCCTATGCTTAAAAACAATATGGCCATTTTTACTCAACAGTGTACTAGTACACTGAAATGAGATAAGAAAGGTTTAAAGGCACTCGTTTTTCAGGCACATAACCTTCTCTAGCACCGAGTAACCTTTCTATAGGACTAGTCACAATGTACCGACGTAAGTAACTTTTCACCACATTGAGGGTGAGGGTGATAAAAGTAACCAAAGATAAATGTATTTCACTTCTTTTGAAGATCACCTTATCTTTCAACGAGGTATTTTTACTCACTACAGCTACACTCTCATGTAGTTTTAAATGAAACAAAGATCTGAATTAATCTAAAATAGTGAATGCTGAATGAGGCCATCTAACGGTTAAAAATAATAGCTTTTAAATCAGACCTAGGTCCAAAGACAAATGATCACTTAGTAGCTGTATGACATTAGGCAAATTTGTTAACAACTTCAAACCCCACTTTCTTAAGATGAGAATAAAATTATCCCTATCTCATAGGGTCAAGGATTGAACCAGATAATG
Organism: Arctocebus calabarensis; assembly: GCA_963573935.1. Lineage (NCBI taxonomy): Eukaryota > Metazoa > Chordata > Mammalia > Primates > Lorisidae > Arctocebus > Arctocebus calabarensis. The sequence continues at coordinate 3,629 of CAUYON010086119.1, read as the reverse complement.
GGTATAAAGCACCTGTATAATTATTTGCACCTGATAAAGTATAGCTATAGTTATGAAACATATGTACTTAGCCATGTAGTCATACATGAAAAAAAATATTATTACATAAATACAGTAGAATCTATAGTTGACCTACTTTTCATAGACTGGACATATACCACATGTACTAAGCTGTAATTCCTTCTGTTCACCTCCTCCGTATGTTGACCAGTTCGTTACAGTCCCGGGTGGTCACCTTACAGAGGTTCTTTGACATGGCCTTTATGGTAATAATAGAGACTTTACCACAAATGTATCCTTTAGAACTGTGAAGAGCTTTGAAACCTAAAGTACACAGCATTGTGCTAAGCAAAGCTCAAAACACAGGGGGTGATAAACAATTGTTTACAATTCATTTGGCCCTTGTAATTTTAAATCTTTCAAACTATAAACACAGAGAATTAAAACACTTGATTCATATACTTCAAAAGTTCATTTTAATTATTAAACCTGCCCTTACCTGTCACTGAAAAAGCCAAATCCATAACCAAATCATGGTGCCAATGTAAACATGTGTATGTGTACTTCTTATCATCGTGAAAATTCCTCCTATTGGAGAAAAACACAACTTTTACATTAATTTGGGTAGGTGTTAAGTTAGGAAAATAATGGTGTGCCAAATATAATAAACATATGCCAAACATAACAAATCATAACACCAAGCTTCCTGGTCCTCTAATAAGTCACTTCTACAGGTATCTCTACAGGGTCCTCTCAGATATTCCCTATTGTCGTCACTCTTCCCTCCCTGGATAAAGGCTGCCAAAAAAGTTCTCTTCAATAAAATGGTTACAGGCAACATAAACTTTTTCACTCTTCCCACCAGCCTAAAGGAGGAGCACAATAATACAAGGGAGGACATTTTCTTAGGCTCAAAAGTCACCCTATTCTGCAGGACTAATACAAAATGCAGAATAGTATAGAAATGATCACCAAGCTCTTAATGAGTTAACTGACCAAAGGCGGATTTTGCCATCCTTGTGACCAGAAGCAATGCAGTCTTCCTTTGGGTGACATGCTACGCACGTGAAATTGTTCTTAGAATGTTTCTTATTTCTTGATGATGACAAAGTAAACCTAGGAGAAAAAAAATGTCCCTTAAGTTTTTTGGTAAGTGGTGATATAATTAAGTAAAATAGAGTTCCCAGCCTTGTCAATCATAATTGGAGAGTTTTCAGAATTCAATGAATATAACCGAAGAATATTTTTTAAACAAAATTTTTGATCAAGAATCAAGCATTGTTTTATAAATATATGTTACTATATTTGACTAATATGCTGCCATAATAAACTGTCTTTGGAAGCTACTGACGTTTAAATAAAGATGGTCCATTGAGTGATTTTTTTTTTTTTTTTTGGTCTGGGCAAAGCTTGTTCAAATTTCTCATTGAATCTAAGTTTTAGCATGAGGGATAAATAGGCATAAGAAATAATATCTGAGACAACTAGCTAATACATCTAAAGGAACAAAGCTCCCAGGTTTCTGTGACTAACACTGCCACAATGCTACCCATTGTGGGTTAAGACCTGTACCCCTCTACCTTGTGGTCTCACAAGCTCTTGTAAATGAAACTAGAAACAGCTTTGGGTCACAGCATGAAATACAGTAAACCCTTGAGAAAATAAAGCTTAACAAGAAAGGATTCTTACCTTGATGTTGTTTTCTTTTTGAAAAAATAAACAGACAAGTAAAAGTCCCGCACTGCAGCAACATATTCTCCCTAGTATTTCAAAGAGAGGGCAGCATTCACAACAACAGTCAACACTCTTGAAGATCACAAAAATTAATACTAAAAATAATTTTGCTCAGCAGATTAATAGTGCATTAACATAAAATGATACACTCTATTTCACTGTAAAAAGGATAATACTGCTTTTAAAATGATGATTAAAAAATTAAAAGATGAGCTTAGGTTCTATTTCGTACATTTTCTGTTCTTTGGAATCTAACATTTTGTTCTTAAATTCCAAAACCAGACTGATTCTCTTGGTCTAAGCAGAATAATTTAAATTTCTTTCCATTATGGAATAATTTACATACAATAAATGCCATATTTGACATATGTATACATTCACACAATCACATTTTCTTCACTATAAAATGTTCCCTCTTTCCTCTTCTCAGTCATTCCTCATTATCCACCCTCCCCCCCCCAATGAGCACTATCCCCCTTTTTTTTTCTTTTGGGGACAGAGTCTCACTATATCACCCTCAGTATGGTGTCACAGCCCACAGCATCTTGGGCTTAAGTGATTCTCTTGCCTCAGCCTCCCAAGTAGCTGAGACTACAGGCACCTGCTACAACACCTGGCTATTTTTTTGTTGCATTTGTCATTGTTGTTTGGCAGGTCCTGGGCCAGTTTCGAACCCGCCAGCCCTGGTGTATATGGCTGGCGCCCTAACTGCTGAGTGACCGGCACCAAGCCCACTATCCCTTTCTATCACTGCAGCTTATTGCTCTGTTGTAGAATGCCATGTAAATGGAATGATGCAATACACACTCTTTCCCAGGGGTCCCCAAACTACGGCCATGGGCCACATGCCGCCCACCAAGGAAATTTATCCGGCCAGCCAGGTGTTTTTGCCAGCAGTGCCTGTCCTGCTTAGCAGCCGACTCATCCCGGGCCGGGCCGCAGTGCGCATGTGCGGAATGTGCACTGCACTCTCCGACTCCCCTCCTCCTCTCTGTCTCTCGAACCCTCCTCTCAGTCTCAGGTGAAACTGAGACTCTTGATCAGAGGATTCATGAGCTCGCCTGTGCAGAGCCTGCTGCTGCGTGAGGACCAAGGTAAGAACAAGTTAGGATTTTTTTTTTCGAAGTTAGGAGGTCTATTTTTTTTTTTTTATTTTGCAGTTAGTAGGGCCTTTTTCCCCCTGAAGTTAGGAGGTCTTTTTTTTTTGGCTGGGGCTGGGTTTGAACCCACCACCTCTGGTATATGGGGTCGGTGCCCTACTCCTTTGAGCTACAGGTGCCGCCCTCATTTTCTTTTTCTACTTCAAAATAAGAAATGTGCAGGGTGCATAGGTATTTGTTCATTTTTTTTTTTTTTTTTAACCATAGTCTGGCCCTCAAATCATCTTAGGGACAGTGAACTGGCCCCCTCTTTAAAAAGTTTGAGGATCCCTGCTCTTTCCTATTTGGCTTTTTTGGGTCACCATCATCTTTTTGAGGTTTGCCCTGCTCTTATGTTCCTTCTCAATGCTGAGCTGCATCCCACTGAATGCATGCATATCACAATTTGTTCAATTTATTGCTGATGAGCATCTGAGTTATTTACGGTCTGGAGCCATTGCATAACCTAATCATTCCTGTACATATTTTGTGGGCATGTTTTCATTTCTATGTGTAGGAATAGAATTGCTGGGGAAGGGTATTGATTTAACTTTTGCTCTGTATCTTGCCAAGATTAGCTGGTCTAGTGGATGTGAAGTGCTATATCTCTGTGGTTTTATTTATTTATTTTTTTGTAGAGACAGAGTCTCACTTTATCGCCCTGGGTAGAGTGCCGTGGCGTCACACTGCTCACAGCAACCTCCAGCTCTTGGGCTTAAGTGATTCTCTTGCCTCAGCCTCCCTAGTAGCTGGGAC
>CAUYON010086118.1:0-31729 GCA_963573935.1 Arctocebus calabarensis | reverse complement strand
AGCCATCTCAAACTTTTGGGCTCAGGTAGTCCTCTTCACCAGCCTCTCAAGTAGCTGGGACCTACAGGCACCCACCGTAATGCAGAGCTGTTTGTAGAAAAGGGAGTCTCGATGTTTCTCAGGATGGTATCAAACTCCTGAACTCATGCAATTCAACACCCTCATCTTCCCAGAGTTCTAGGATTACAGGTGTGAGCCAACGAACCTGGCCTAAAGTATAAGTTTTTAATATTTCCACATGACATAGAAATTATACTCTGGAGCATTTTTTTGTACATGTCCTTAATCTAACTTGAGAATACCCTTTTCTAATGAATGAATCATGATGACTTTTGTCAGCCATTATTCCGTATCAATTTGGGCATGGTTTTCTCCTGTAACCTGTCTGTGTGCTATGCTAGTCCTAAACCTATTGGTCCTCAAATCAGTTCTCTACTCTTTCTAGGCTCTGTTCTCTACTCTGCAGGGTCTGACATTTACTTTCTAGCTCCCCAGTATCTGGTTGAACACTTATTCCAGCCAATAGATCCCAGAAGCAGATCAGGCCTGAGGATGAGAGAGCCTGATGTTTATATCCTTCCTCCGTGCATCTTCTGCTTCAGATGCTAGAGTTTCTCTAGACTCCAGTCACCACAAGATTAGAACAGTATGGGTCCAAATCCTGATAACCCAAACTTCTAGGTGACAGTAACACTGCCTTCTCTCTTTGTCCCTCCAGACTAGATGTTGGACTGATCCCAACAAGTTGTTAAGTATTGGTTTTCTTTATTCTCCCTTGATTAGTTCCTGTATCACATGTTTGACCAATTTCCTATGTTAAATTCCCTCCCAGTTACATATTTTGAATAATAACAGTAAGGATAATCCCTGACTGTTACAGTTGGCAAATTATACCGACTGGTTTTTAAAATATTATATCCTTCCTGTATTCCTACAGAGAACTTACATTTGTCACTAGGAGTTAGATATATTCATGGGCCTTTCATTAGCAATAACCAAAAGAAAATAAAACAAAATAGTCCTGGACCCTGAAATTCCCTTAAAGAAAAATCTATCTTTATCGTCCACTTCACAGATTTCATAAGATAATTTTCTACCCCTAGTAGGTTTAAACATATTGCAAAAATTCTAAGAATGTAAGCCATGGCTCTATAGTACCAATTGTGGGAAATCAACCAAGTGGCATTGGAAGTATATTTCTAGGTGTAGAACATTAGGATTGGAAGAGGCAGCATCTCTGAATTCAAACATAATTCAAACTCTAGAGAAAGAATAATAAGCTGAAAGAGGTAGAAGGTATGAAGTAAGATAAATGCAAAATTGGTGAATGAATTGATTACAGTAAATCAACTTAAAAAGCCAATTCGTATAAAAAGATCCATTTAAGAGATAATTTTGCATATTGTCTATAAAATAATAAAACAAAAAATAAGTAGTGCAATAATATTTTCTAAAGAATAGGCACAGAAGAAGTTTAAAATTTACAGGAGAACACTTGAACTAAGTTATAACATTTTCTATAGATAAACAAATGGCAAACAAGAGGTTCCCTCTTAAAGAAGAATTTTGGGTAATAACTTAAGAAGAATGAGAGAATTACTCTTTAAAAAGCCATAATGAAAAGTATAGAATGGTCTTGATTAAATGGTGATTATGAATCTTAAAAAATAGAAAGATAGTAAATTGAGCTGCAATAAACAGTCTAGTGCAAGTGTCCTTATAATAAAAGGATTTTTTTTTTCCTTTTGGGTAGATGCCTAGTAATGGGATTGCAGAATCAAATGGGTGGCCTAGCTTGAGTTCTTTGAGAGTTCTCCATATCAGTTTTCAGTCCTACTAGCAGTGTAAAAGTGTTCCCTTCTCTCCACATCCACGCCAGCATCTGCAGTTTTGAGATTTTGTGATGTGGGCCATTCTAGATGACCCTTTCTTTCTGACAGATATAACCCAGGTCTGCATCCAGCTCTAGACATAGTAACAGGTGACCTTGGCCACCTCACTTAGTCTCTGATCTTCTATGTCTTCTGGTAGCAAATCACGTCTAGAGGTGATGATGGCACATACCTCACACTGTCAGGGGTTCTCGTTGCAAGTAAATCACTGGCCACTGTCTGGTCTGTGGTTAGGACTCGAATGTTAGCTCATGAGCAACCAAGATGGGAGGGTCCATTCTGGTCTCTTCAGCCAAGTAGATGGTAGCGATCATTTATCACTGCTGGGCGCTGTGTCCTGTTTACAAAAACGTTTCCCGCATGTGAGCTCAGTGGTGGAGTCGCCTTGGTCACTCTTCTGCAGACTTTAGAAACTAGTCTCAGGGGCTGGGAACATGCAGCCAGGGTGCACACCGGACAGCTGTACGGTGAGGTCACCTTGGGGGGGCAGCTGACGGGCAGCCACATTCTCTTCCACATTTTCCCAAAGAATAGGGAACGTGCAAGATGTAGATTCAAAATTAACAAGTACTCGTAACTGCCACGTTCTGGACTCTGGGCTAGATACCTTTTTGTGCATAACATGTTACTTAATCCTTACAGCAAGAAACAAATCTATTATCAGGGGCTAAGGGACCAGAGGTTTGGGGAACAAAATAGACCAGTCCTACTGTTAAGAAAGAGCATGTTATTCATTCTTTCCCCTCCCCTGCCCACCATCAGGGATTTGATAATTATCTTCAAGGAGGGACCGTTCCAAGGCCAGCCTGCAGCCTTCCAGTTTTCTTTTTTCTTGGTTTTGCTCAGCTTTGGAGTGCATGGAATTTGATGTAGAGGCCTGAAGAAACAAACCCCAAGACAATGGAAACAATTGTATCGACAATGGAAACAATTTGCCAGGGTGATTTTTGCCTTCCATGCTGACTCCAGATGCTAATCCCTTCTTAGAAAACGAACATCTATGAGAAGGTCTGACCAGGAGATCTCAAAATTAATCTGTTCAAATCCCCCCATTTTACAGATGGGAAGACTGGCTGCCAGAGGGAATAAGTGGATCCTGGTGGCTTGCAACAATAATTAGGAACAGAACTGGGGACGTTTTAGTGGGATTGGGTTATTTGTCTGCAAATCAAACCTCTGACCTATAATTTGACTCAAAACTGCCAAGGTTTTTGAAAGAACATGACAGATGGGTTTCCTGGCTCCCTCAGCAAGTTGATAGGAAAACAGTTGGTTTGAGATTTGCCCAGATAACCAGAGCGACACCCATAGCTGGCTAGTCTTAGCAAACCTGCCATTGTCAAAACCCAGGATTCTTAATCTTTTCCAGAGATGAACATGGGATAAGATGAGTTACCAACCAAAAGAGTTGACTCTTTTAAAAAATATTCTTACCTCCTGTAGGCTATTTTGGAGGGTACAAGGCAGTGTAGCCCTGTGGGTCTGTGGGGAAGCAGACAAATCCTTCCTCATTGGAGAGAGGAATTTCTTCTCTGTCCCCAGACTGCAGGAGCTCTGTGCAGATAGGAGATTTAAGTTGATCCTGGTAGGACAGTTAATTTTTCTGCTTAGACAGTTAATTGTGGGATGCCAAAGAGTCAGCAAGGGTTTGCAGCAGCTCTGGTGTGCGCATGCTATCATTTTGTCTCCAGGCCACCACGTTCGGAGCACATGTTAGAACTCTGTGGTGTACAGAGGCCGTTGCCTTCAGGGATGATCCGTTTTCATCCTCCACTTTGCTTATCTTAGACCACCACAAGCTCAGCCTGCTTCTTCTTAGCCAGTGACAGAAATTTGCGGATCAGATGGACTAACTCTTCAGCTAGTGAGAGTCCAGCCCAGCGTGGGACAGGCAGAAAAGTGCGTCTATAAATGTTTCAATTGCTGACACTCAAGGGAAGCATTCCTCTTGGGAAGATGTAAGGAACTCTCAGGACAAATAGCATCGCACACATGTGTCTCATGTCACTGGGCTTTTGGTTACTAGTCCTTTGCTAATAATAACAAGGACCATAATCATTGCTAATATTAAGCAAATCTGTGCCAAGTGCCAGACACTGCTCTGAGGGCTTCATGACCCAATTTAATCTTCACAGCAGCCTTGTTCAGTGGGAAAAATAGGATACCCATTTCAGAGACGAGGAATCAATGGTGCAGATTGGGAAGGTAACTTGTTTAGTCAACGGACTAGGAAGTGGGGGAGAAAGGTTATAAAGACGGGCTGTTTGCTCTCATTGTAGGGTTTTATTACAGGAGTTTGGGTTTCATCTAATCTCAAGTTTAGGATTAACATCAGTAGGTGCTAGGTGCCTATCTTTCTTCATTGAGCCCAGAGGTAATTTATCTAAATATAACTGACCCTATATTCCTAAGGAACAATGCTTTAGTGGGTCATGACATTTAGGGAGGAGGAAGGGAAGACCTTTTGGAGGGGATTAGCATTATTCTCAGGACAGTGGGCAGGTGCTATTTCTGGCCTCTGGAATAAGCACCCTTCTTTTCCTAACCACGTATTGTCTTGCTTTCTTCCACCCCCAGCCTGTGTGCCCTGGGAGGGGCTCCACTCCAGTCTTAAGAGCATTTGACCCCAGTTTTATCTAATCAAACCATCATACTTCTCCATTACAGTGATTGAGTCAGGCGTGGGCATGAGAGCCAAAGAGAACAGAAGAACAGGCCCTAGTAAGCATTCTGGTAAATGAATCATTGTGCTTTTCCACTAGACCACATCTGGGAGGAGATGTCTGGTCTGGAGCTGTGGTAGCCACTTTGCCACCATGAGGCAAGAGCTAGTCGAGGATGGCAGCCTACACAGAAGAAGCAGAACCGAGAGATGGAGAATGAGAAATGCTCATATCAAGCTGTGCCTACCATTTGAGTTTACTCACCTGTGTTACTGCACTAAAGAATGTTAATTGATACAATCTGTCCTATCAGATTATATCAGTAGCATAGTTTTATCATCAGGCATTTAGAAAATTATTAACTATGGAAAGGTATGCAAACCTTCTCTTAGAAACCTGTTTTGTTCAGGTCAGCTAATTCATCACTGTGGTGAGTGAAGGCTCATATTTTAGTTTGGGTTATACCATCCCTGGGATGTGAGGAACAATGATTCCACAGGAATTACTTCAAAAGAAAAAGAGATTTCATTTTATAGGAGGAGAATGAGGCAAAGAGAGATTGTATAAAGAATCAAGAATCATATAGTTAGGAAACAGAACCAGGATTCACGTGTTGGCAATCTGGATCAAGAATCCTCATTTTTGGTTTTGGCTTGGTGCCTATAGCACGGTTGTGACAGCGCCAGCCATATATACCAAGGGTGGCAGGTTTGAACCCAGCCGGGGCCAGCTAAACAATAATGACAACCTCAACAACAAAATAGTCAGGCATTGTGGCGGGTGCCCATAATTCCAGCTACTTGGGACACTGAGGCCAGAGCTTAAGCCCAAGATGTTTGAGGTTGCTGTGAGCTGTGACGCCACAGCACTCCTCTACTGAGGGCAACATAGTGAGACTCTGTTTCATAAAAAAAAGAATCCGTGCTTGTTACCATTGTACCTAATAAGTACTTTAAAAAGAAATTTAAGAATATTTACTGTGGACTTCCTATATGTCCATCATGGAGTACATCCATGGGTGAGATACCCCACGATCCCTTTGGCATGGTGTGAGCACTCAAGTGTATGTGTGTAAAGAGAAAAGATAGGCTCAGTGGTTAGGGTGCTGGCCACATGCTCCAGGGCTGTTGGGTTCAAACCTGGCCTGGGCATGATAAGCAAAAAATAGCCAGGGATTGTGGCAGGTGCCTGTAGTCCCAGCTACTTGGGAGGCTGAGGCAAGAGAATCACTTAAGCCCAAGAGTTTGAGGTTGCTGTGAGCTGTGACACCAAATCACTCTACCGAGGGTGACGTAGTTAAACTCTGTCTACAAAAAAAAAAAAAAAAAAGAGAGAAAGAAAGAAAAGATAGAAAATAAATAGTAAAAAATACTAAGTAAAAATATTAAGAAAAAGTAAATGAGCTAAGGGAGCTCAGGGGAAAGAGTTTCCAGGTACCAATAAGGTGGTTAAAATGAGCCTCTTTGAGAAGATGACTTGGAAGAGACTAGGGAGTTGACTACAGGGATATCTAAGCCAAGAACATTGTAGAAGGAGGGAGCAGCTTATGCAAAGGCCCAGAGGCAGGAAGGTGTATGTGCAGGGAGACCAATGAGATTGGAGTCTTGAGTGAAGCAGAAGATGAGGACAGAGAAGTAATTGCAGGTCTCTGAAAAGACTGGTGCTTGCAGGATTCTGAGCAGACAGGAGACGTGGGGTGGCCATGGCTGTGGCAGGACGGGCAGTAAATGGGGAAGCTCGGAGCTTGGGCGTCCCTGGAGACCTCAGCACTGACCTAGGTGAGAGGTGATAGGGGCCGGGACCATCCCATTGTTGTGGAGGCGGTGATGGCTGGTTGGGATTCTAAATATGTTTTGAGGGAAGAACTAAAAGAATTTGTAATAATTTTAGGTGTGGAGTGGAAAGAAAAAGTGAGGCACTAAAGATGTCTTAAAAATTTTGAGCAAGGCTTGAGTAATTCAATGAAACCCACATTCTCCTTTGAACTTTACTCCTGTGGTCCAGGACTCGGTAACTTCTTCTGCCTGGGGTCATTTTCGATTCTGGTTTGTGCAGAAATCCCTCCTTGGACGAGCAACCATGGGGAGTTCCTACATGAATCATTCCATTTCATTCCCACCGCAGTCTGCAGAGATTCTGCTCCCATGTGCAGACCAGGCAAGCAGAGGTTCAAGGAAAACAACCATTCACCTGCTCCAGCTCACACAGTGGATGGGCTGATAATCTCTCCTCTAGCCTATTGCAATAGAAGAATATTCTGCTTTTATTATGGCACAGTAAAAGCAATTGTCTCCTGGTTACAAAGTAGCTAAGAGTAGCCACAAGATCATTTTCATCACCCCCTTGGTCTATAGTTTATAAGCTGTGAGTGTCTAAACCTTTGAAACAGATCGTTGGTCTGAAGGCTTCTGCGCAAATACACTCTTTCCATTTGCTGTAACTTTCTGCAACATCAAGCCTTAAGATCTAAATTTCTTTTTGTTTGCTTTTGCACAGAAAATGTGCCGGCATTATGTTCTGCTGGAATGAAACACCTGGCTTGGTTTTTATTGTCGGTTGGCTGTGGGTACCGCTGTGCGACACACTTGCTTTTCCCTTCTTTGATTCAAATGGCTTGATTAGCTCTTTCAGAAGTTGGATGTGTCCACCTTGAGAGTTTTATAAGCAACATTGTGTCTGACAGCAAGGCTGAGGTGTGGGTGGTCAACAGAGATAGTTTTAAAATCCGGAAAAGGTATATAAGTTACATGGAAATGTACCCCATAGATCACTCCAGCGGTTGCCTGGGTTTTCCATCAATATTTTCATGCTGCTTTCTCCGGCGAACAGAATTTCTTCTTGTTGGAACAATTCCAGGGTTGGGTTTTTACTGCCATTTTCCTGCAGAGGTTGAAGCTTCACTTTTCCCCCCTTTCCCCCGTTCTGCCCTTTGATGCATAAAGTGAAACACACACAGAGGCATGGCTGTGTGGCTGTAGGGTCAAAGTCGCAGATTTTAATCAAGTCTAGCAGTGCAGATGTTGAGGGCTGTCCCCAGCTGCTGGCAGCCTTGCTGACACGGGCACGCCCTGGTCAGAATCTCTGCAGACTGCAGTGGGAATGAAATGGCACGCCCCTGGCTCCGGCCCTCACAGCTTCTCTGACACTCCATCTTCCTCGGCGGAAATGAACGCCTTGTAGATGCTAGAGTCACTCTTAGTGACTTTCACCAGTATGTGCTGGTGAACTTTTGAGTGAGAATCCCAAAGACATAGACGAGGAGAGGAAATGAGAGAGACCAGGAGGGCAGAGACGTGGGGGAGGTTTCAGCTTCTCCTTAGGAAACAAGCCGGCAATTCCAGGAGAGTAAACCATTTCATGCCTGGATGGCCGCAGACGCCCGCGAGCAGGGCTGCAGCCTCTCTCCACATTCCCCCACCTTCCTCGCCTTTCTATTTGTCTCAGATTAATCTTCCAAATCACTTCCATGGCGCCCTCTCTTACTGAAAAGCCTCTGTTGGGCCTGTGTGATCTATGGGTCAAACACACACTCCCAATCTCAGTGGCCAGGGGCAGATGTGATGGGACTCTGTCCCAATCACCCACGCTGCCACCTTTCCTGGGACTTCCACATCACCAGCTCCAGTGACCCAGGCTTCATCTTTCAGGGACAACACTTATTGATGACCCCTTGAAGGCCCTCCCCACCCATCAAATCCAGGCCAGGGCCATGGGCCACCATCCTAGGGTGACTTTGTTTTTCCACCTCCAAGATTAACACTCATGACACATTTACACACAAGCCTTCCACGTGTATGTCCACTCTGAATTCATTTCATAACCCGCCTTACATGAATATTTTGTAGTGGTATACCCCAAGTTCAGACGAGATCAGGTACGTTCAGGGTGGTGTGGTCATAGACTACACCCCAAGTTCAATAGCAGGGGCCACCGTTTTGCTTTGCCTCACGCCGTTTCCTTGGAGCTAGTCAGCTAATAGAGAAATGACCTTCTGGGAACTGTGCAAAGCTCAGAAGGCTTCACGCACCTTCAGGTCATCAAGTACAGGGGCCACGCTCATCTTCCCCCTGGCATTCTGGTTTTAGCCTACGTGCCGCCAGAGTGAGCCCGGTGGTGACTTCTCCTCCAGCTCACCCTTCTCGGCTTATTAACAGCGCTCTCTCTGCAGCCTCACTCAGCCGGCCGCCCAATCAAATAGCATTTTATCTGGATTCAGTCTCTTCTCAGCCTCTGCGGAGGCTTGGTGAAGTCAGGGATGGTGCTCTCAGCTTTATTTGTAACATCCCATCACTGACCACTATCCCAGGCACAGAACAGGCACCTACGAAATGCTCACATTGATTTAAACTCAACAGAGGAAGAAAGGAAAATCTTTTATTATTGTTGAAGATCTCTGGGAATGGAGACCACAATATGTATGCTGGTGGTCCCTCTCAGGCCCCAGAGTCCCATCAGCTGCCTCTCCCTCCACGACCAGGTGCTGCCGTGTTGAAAAATCGGTTGACGGGGTGGGGCCCTGGGGATGTCTCCCCACTTCTTGGAGAGTCACTTCTTTGTTCATTTCTCCATTCAACATGTGCACACAGGGATGTGTTCTCTGCATGGATGTGGTTTGGAAAGAGACACGATCCGGCCGACGTGGGGCTGGTGGTCAATCTAGTGTGCGAGTATTGGGGAGGGGGGAGAGAAGGAGTCACAGAAACGAGAGGGTAGCTAGATAAGGGGCTTCTCATTAAGACACTTCTCCAAAGAAAATGCAACAGGAAGTGCAGTAAGGAGTGGTTGGGGTCATTGTGGGTGGCCGTGGTGAGGCCTCAATTATAGGCTTGGATTCCCCAGTGGCACACAGAGGGAGAGAACCCCCCCCCAAAAAGAGCAGCAGGTGCCAAAGCGCTAAGGCAAGGTTCTCAATCTCTGTACTGTTGACATTCAGGGCTGGATAATCCTGTGCCAGGAGCACCGTCCCCACCCCCTGCCCCTTGCTGTGATTTTAAAATGTCTTCTGACACTATCAGAATGTCTGACGATAGGGGGTGTCGTGGGTTCAATGGTGGTCCCCAGAGACATGCAGCCATCTCCTGACCAAGCATTCAGGGGACCTGCGAGCGTGATCTGGATCAGAAAAAAGGGTCTTTGCAGATGTACTTAAGGCCCTTAGGATGAAACTGTCCTGGATGGTCCAGGTGGGGCTTCAATCCAGTGACAGTGGAGACAGAGGGAAGGTGTAGACGCAAAAGGGCGGGCCGTGCAAAGACGGGCAGCAGGATGCAGGGACGCAGCCACAGGAAGCTGGGAGAGACTAGAAGTGATTGTCCCCCAGAGCCTCCGGAGAGGGCCGGCCCAGCGGGGACCCTGAGTTTGAACTTCTGGCCCCCTAAACTGGGATAGAGTACATTTCTGTTAAACCCTAAAATTTGTAGTGATTTTGTTCCAATAGCCACAGGAAACAAATACAGAGGACAAAATCATCCCTGGGAAGAGCCATTCCCCCTCGGGTGAGGAAGATCAGGGCAGGTGCTTGGAGCCACTGGGAGGAGGTGCGGCTCCAGCCTCAGTGAGGCCAGGGCCTTCCTGGCCATGGGCCCTGGTGAGGGATGTGGGGTTTGCTGTAGGTGGAGGGTGGTGAACACTGGCGTTTCAGGAGAGCCCCTGATCTGCTTCATACATTAAGCAGAGTTTTCCTACCATGTGTATTTGGTGGAGCACAGGGAAGCTGGATTCCCCAGGGGGCAACTGCAGCTGACATGGGCAAGACTTTCAACATGAGGCCCACAGAGCCGTGAAGACCTTCCTCTTCTTAAAGGGCTTCCGGGGGTGGGGGTGGCCCAATGTAGCCAGTTCCTCCTCCGCATTCCAACACTGAGGCCTTGTATTTGGCCTTCCATGTGTCCTGAAGGCTGAAGATATCCCCAAGATGGTTAATTTATTGATTACATTTTACGATAAAGAAATCGATCCCTATCAGAAGGAAGTGACTATTCAGGTTCATGAGCACAGAACTATTTACCAGCAGACCGAGAACCTAACCCAAGCTTCCGATGCCTGTTCCCAATGTGCTTTCTTTACCTTCACAGAACAGTGCATTTTAGCAAAATCCTCCTTCGAATTTTGCAAGCACCCCATGAGATGCATAGCGTAAATGTTACTTTTACTTTACAGATGCAAAATTAAAATGAAAAACAAACAAAAAAAATTGAGGATCAGAGAGGTGAAGTGATTTCCCTAAGGTCACACAGCTTTCAGGTAGTAGATCTGTTGATCAATATTGGATCTTTCCACTCCTGGTCTGACGTCCCTCCCAAGAATGCTCCTCCTGCCGCGTCTTAGAGAGTGATGACACAGCTGCATAAATCTGAACCATCTCCTGCCTCCTCTTCACCTCGGATGACGTCTTTCCAACTGGAGAGTTTTCAATTTATGTCGTTACTTTCCCTGTAGGCAAGTTTGATTTCATTGTCCAGACGCAAGACTATTTCACAGTGTAGGCTGCAAATAAAAAGAAAAAGAATGAGGAAGGGGGCTAATAAAAGGACATGCTGGATCTGAAAACAATTTCAGAGGGAATGCGGGGCCCGCAAAGCCTGTATTCATTTTCCAATAGCTGACAAAAAGCATTCCCCTTAACTGTTTTCCTGGCCCAGTATGTGTTCCATGCAATATAAAAATAAAGGTTCGTGTGACGCTGAAGCTGTGACAAAGTCAGGGGCCAGGAGGTTTGACACTAATGGTGACAGGGTATTTCTCACTCAGGGGAAATTAGCAGCGGCTGCCGGGCTTTCGTCCATATCGGTATTGGCTCAGAAAGTGCTCCAGGGTCTTCCGACCTTCCCCCTTCATCCTTGATAAGAGATAACACTCTAAATCAATCTGAAATGCTTCCCCTTCGCTCACGAGCCCTGCATGAGAAGAAAGCTCCCAGTTATTAGAGAAAGGATGCTCTTTGTGCACTTGTCCAGTCTGCAGATGTGGTCACCGAGTGCATGTCCAGTCCTTACAATGTCCCGGGGCTTCGTGTTGGTGTGAGGGAGAAAGGAGACTCGAGCTCTCAGCTCATGGTTCTGTCCAGAGCAAAGAGAGATCGGAAGAAGTGTGTGAATGCCGTGAATGCAGATGGAAGGCCCCGAGGCCACTCGTGATGCCTGGAGAGGAGATGGGCCGAGCAGCACAGAGCAGGGATTGGGGTCTGGGAGGGAAGGAGCCCAAGCCTGCAAGATGGTGCTGAATGTCCACTCTGGAGATTCTGGGAGGCTGAGTGGGAATGTGGGATTGGAGTGTAGGGAGTCCAAGGGTAGGTAGAACTCAGCCACGAGAACAGGTGTGGTGGGGAACTGGGCACTGGGTCTGTGGGCAGCAGCACTGGTGGTTCTCTTCCATGTGCTGGAGGCCAAAGCAGCTTCTCATAGGATAAGGTGGGGTGACACCGTCTTTATGTTTTGGTTCCTGATGGATCAAGGGGTGCAGGGCCCTGAGGCTGGTTCCGAGTCTCCTTAGATGATCAGACACATGGAAAGATGTGGTCAATGAGTTCTTATTTTTTTGGCTTCTAGCTGGAAGTGGTGAAAAGAGGAAATTGTGCTGTATTAAATAGCTCTCAAGAGCTGCCATGATGATACTACAGGCTGGGCAGCTTAAACCATGAACATTTATTTTCTCACAGTTCTGGAGGCTGGACGTCCGAGGTCATGGCTTCTGCAGGGCTGGTTTCTCCTACGGCCCCTCTTCTCGGCTTCAGATGGCCACGTCTTTGCTGCTTCTTCACACTGTGCTTCTGCTGTACGACACCTCTGGGGTCTCTTTGCGTGTCCATTTCCCCTTTCCCACAAGCACACTGCTCCGATTGGATTCCGGCCCAACCTACAGCCTTATTTTAACTTATTTCCTCTTGAAAGTCCGTTTGTCCAAATCCAGCCATATTCTGAGACAGTGAGGACTTCGACGTACGTATTTGTGTAGGACACAGTCCAGCCCACACGTCACAGACGCCCCCTCCTTGTCGTCTTTTTTTCCTCTGAAAAGCTGAGAATGGAAGCTGCCCCCAGAATAGATTCAATACATCCACCGAAGCATCGCGGGATCTTGATTTTCATCTTCAACTCTTGTATCCATTTGATTATTAATTCAGTGCACAAAGCCCTCTTGCTGCTAGGAATACAATTTTGGGGAGTACAGAACTGCCTAAAATACAGCTATTTCATCTTTATGGAGATTTTAGCATAAGCCTAACAGGTGAAACTACTGATGCTTTTGTCCACTAATTATTTATCTGTGCAGCCACTTCCCTCACTAAATCAAGGGTTCCTAGAATGTCCAGACTTTGCTTTATCTTCACAGCCTACTGCTCAGAACAAAGCCTGCAGCAGAGTGACGACAGCCGTGGTGTCCATGTATGTGTTAGAGTTGAACTTGCTGAAGCCGTCTCCAAAGCTGAAAGGGTCCCTGTGCTCCTCAGAGGAGAATGTGAAAGTGGAGGTTCAGTTGGAGGCTTTGGACCCTGGTATTGTGCCCTTGTGTCTCCTTGACACTTTGGTTCCTGGGACCTTTTCTAGTGAACATTTTGTCCATCCTAAAAATCCACCCCCAATTTGCCAGCTTTTGGCCTTACCTGCCATGGCCAAGGATATTCCTTCCGGCATCAGTCTAGTTACATGGGACCAGAGAGGTTGAATTGCCATGTGCCTCCCACTGATTTTTCTCCAGAATCTTCCACTGACTAGAGATCAGCGGTTTTCAACCTGTGGGTCAAAACTGTAGGAACTGTATTAAAGGCTTGCGACATTAGGAAGGTTGAGAACCACTGATCTAGAGGCTAGACCGGGGTGGGGGGGTAGAGCTCAGCCAGAGCTAGGGACAGTACTGGCCAGAGGGGATGGGCTCCCCGTTGGTTGTCCAACTGGGGGACTGGGCTGTGGCTTCACAGAGCTCCGACGAGTCTCGGGCTGCAGCCTTAAGGGAGAAAGTATCTTGTCTGAGCTCATTCATGATATCCTGTCTCTCCTCCCATGTTCTTTTGTGCTATAGACCTGTCCATGGTGTATTTTCATAGCAGCCTGTGAGAAAAGAGAGCTGTCATATGGAAAAGCAGACACACACACACAGATGCAGAGAGACAGACGTTCTATGCCTGTTCCTCCCCATTTGTGAGTTTTCTGCGACACTGACCTTGGTGTAAGGAAAACATTTCATGCTACCGCTGTCTGATGGATGAAATACAACCGATCATAAAAACAAAAGAAAAGCAGCCCTTGTCACTTTTTATGTATGCAGGTAATTGAAAGAAAGTGAGCAGATAGCGCTAAAAAACAGGACACGTCCCATCTCGCAAGGGACTACGCTGTTTTTAAGTGAATAAGATTCAGAAGCCCTATCAGCTACACTTTACGACAGCCAGTAAGTCTGTCTCTGCTTTTATTTTCATTCTGATGACCACAACGGAATGAGCGTTTTCTGATTTAAAGGTTTCTTCTTTGGCCCCAAAGTGTCAAGAGCTATCTCCTACCCTCCCTCTTTCCTTTCTTCCGGAGTGTTGCTCTGAGCCCAGGATGGAGGCCTCTCCTTCCACATGTGGGGGGCCAGTGTCTGGGGGCCCCTCTGTCCAGCCACTGAGGGGTCTTCACACCCATTTGCAATTCCTTTCCGCTGTCCATGCCAGGCAGCCTTTTCTATATCTCTCTTACCAATGTCTCTTGGTATATTTTCTTTTCTTTTTTTTTATTATTATTTTTTTATTGAATCATAGCTGTGTACATTAGTTTAATCATGGGGTACAGTGTGCAGGCCTCACATACAATCTGAAATATTTTCATCCACCTGTTCGACATAACGTTCATGAGATTTTCTCATTTACTGTGTGAAAACATTTGCGTTCTGCATTTAGTAGGTTTCTCCTGACCCTTCAAAGATGCACCTCAAGTGTGATTCCACCCTTTATCCTCTCTCCTCCCACCCTCTCCCTCCCCTTCCCTCCCTCTCCTCTTTCCCCATCTTCTTGTGCAATAGTTGGGTTGTAGCCTTCACGTGAAAGATATAAATTTGCTTCATATTAGGGGTGTATACATTGGATATTTTTTCTTCTTGGTATATTTTCAAACCACTAATAGGCTGATGTATTTTTATTATTTAAAAAAAAATCCAAGACCAGTTATTTCCTGCTACCTTATTTATTTAGTTAACGTGTACTCTTTCTGAAAAAAATATTCATGTAGTGTGCCTTGCTTGGAGCTGGTCTTGGGGATGGGGGGAGATCTGTGAACCTGTGGATAACACAGCTGAACTTCCTATCATCCTGCTAATAATTAGACTTGCCCTGAAATGGAAGTATATTGTTTGGAGTTATTATTTTAGTCGCCAGAAAGTTGTGAATCTTTCTTCTTGTTACCTCTGGGGCTGGCTGATTTCTCCATGGTGAGAATATCTTTATTTGGGCCTCAATATTAAGGCTGTGTTTGCTGATCATCTTGTCAACCCCCTGATACAGGCAGAGGATGAAGCGTTTATGCCATTTTGAAAAGAAAAGCTTTAAGCAAATATCAGCAACTCAGATTGTCAGAGGGTAGGGCGAGGGCAGGGGAGACGATGACGACCTAATGAAATGTGATCAGTTAATGCAATACAAGGGTGGCAATGTGCCAAGAAAGGTCAAACTAGGAAACGCTGTCACCTGCTCATCTGTTAGCCAGAGAGCTCATGCACCAATTCATTCATTTTTATCAATCCACTGGGCACTTTGGAGTGGAAATGGGTCTTAGAATGTGTGCAATTTTGCCTCCCAACCCCCTCAAAGAAATTCAGTGTGGAAGGAGCAACCTTCTCCAGCCTGCCACACACCACACTGGATTGTTTTACACTTCCATCTATCTGATTACGAGGAGCTCAGTTCTTTTCAAGGCAGCCTTTTTGTCTGCTAGACTGCGCTAAGGGTTGGAAACTTACTTCTTGGTGGTTTTAGTTCAGAGTCTTTTGGTTGAACGTGGTAGGGAAAAATCTCTCAAATCAGCTAAGCTGAAAGGGTAACTCACTGAAGCACATAACTTTTCAGGCTCCAAGTAAGATGGGGGTTCAGGTGGGGCTTGATTCAGGCTCAGAGAAAATTTCCAGGGTTCGTCTCAGCTCTGCTGCTCTGTTCTCAGGCTCTACTTTTGTGGCCTCTGACAAGTTCAGGTTCATTTTTTTTAGCACCAGACCTATGGCTTCCTCCTAATCTTGGGATTTTCATTCTCTCATTGGCCCAAGCCGGTTAATAGTCTCTATTCCTGAATGACTTAGTTTGGGTCTCCCCCCATCCATTTACCTATAGAACCTGAGTCTAGGACTTATGAGTTATAGGTAGTTTATTGGGAGATGAACCCAGAGAAGGAGTGAAACTCAATTAAGGTTATGTTGTAGAATTGGTTATTGCTGTGGGCAAATGAGGCTCAGTCCTACTGGGGACCCTCAGACACCATGTAGGTTGCACCCCAGAATTATTCTTTTGAAGGACTGGATAATGGGTTACCAATATGCCAACTCCTGTCTCCACTGGCTGAAGATTGTCTTTGGAGGCATTTTCTTTCCTCCACCTCCCAGCTCTGCCTACATGTAGATAGAATGAGCTGGGATCAGGGGGTGGACTTCAGATGGTGGCCTGAAGCAGAAGCTCGGAGAGATGAGGCAGGTACTTGAGGATGATGCTACTGGGTCCTAGGAGCTCCATCATGGGCTACATCCTTGAAAGCAGGCAGGGAAGCTGCTCAAACGACATGTAATGAGACTAGGGGACAGCATTTCCCAAGAACAAAATCAGGTGCTGTTACCAAAACAAGAAGGATTTTGCACTGGAGAACAATACCTACAAGCATTTGCTGTACCACTGTTGAGCCCCAAATCTGCCTTCTGATAACTCCCACCCATTCCCTGGAATATTACCTTTTCTTCTTCTTCTTCTTCTTTTTTTTTTTTAATCTTTTTCTCTTTTTCTTTTTTTGAGACAGGGTCTCACTATGTCACCCTTGGTAAAGTGCTGTGGTGTCGCAGCTCACAGCAACCTCAAACTCTTGGGCTCGAGCAATCCTCTTGTCTCAGCCTCCCAAGTAGCTGGGACTCCAGGTGCCCGCCACAATGCCTGGCTATTTTTTAGTTGCAGTTGTCATTGTTGTGTAGCTGGCCCGGGCTGTGTTCGAACCCGCCAACCTCGGGTGTATGTGGCCGGCACCGTAACCACTGTGTTACAGGTGCTGAGCCAGAATATTACCTTTTGAACAGAATATAGAATTAACCTGAGTTTCTCGTATATGTGACAGCCTTTAAAATACTAGGAGATAATTAGTTTATCTACCCTTGGACCTTTTTCCTCTAATCTAGTGTGGACACGTTGGGTTCTTTATGTGATGGGGTTTCTGGGATGTTTTATGGTGGCTGCGGTCTCTGCTCCATCCAACAGCCCATTCATCATGTTTCCTTACTGACTGTTCCTTCGCCAGGAAACATGGAGTTGGATCCATCATAGCGAGACTGGGCGTGTTCAAGGATAACCCAGGGGTCAGAAAATCATGGGCACTCAGAGACATGACACTTGAAGATGACGTCCTTCCCTTCTGGGTAGTTGCCAATAGGAGATCTGTGTATAATTCTCACCCAGAAAATGTTCTCCTATTATCTGGTGACGAGTAACTCCTGTGAAAACATAGCTTTATTCCTCAGTGGGCAAAATGCTGGCTTGGCCCACCCAATGTCCCTTCCCCTTCTGGTGACAAAATCCGAATGACCTCTGTGGAACCAGCCCCAGTGCCATGCTGAGCTGGTGAGGTTTGAATAGAACCTTGAAATTAGGGATCCATTCTTGGCCAATCGGCTTCTTCATGCCCTTCTCCAAAGGGTCTGTTGAGTGGTGAGCTTGTGACTCTGTCTTGGCTAACTGTCATAGTCCCATCGAAGGCCACCATGATCTGTTTGGGGAGGGACACGTGACCCAAGGCAGGTTGATCAGAGAATGTCCTTTATAATGTAGACTGGGAGATGCTGGGGGCATTAGCTGCCCCTGAAGCCTGAGGATGAAACCCCAACGAGCTGCGTGAGATGGGCAGAAATGTGCTGATCCCACCCTGTTGGCCTCTGAGTCCTGCTGGGACTGAAAAGTCTCCAGTGGACCTTTTATGAAAGGTGGTAGAGTTCTGATTTCTGCTTCTATTACGAGATGAGTCCCCATTAACATGTTGACATTTAATAGATTGCACGAAATCGTGGGAAAAGAAGTAGATTCAAGCCGAGGATTCAGCCTGATGCTGCCTCTCTCCACCCAGAGACACAATGGGAGCCCATCTCCTCATCTGCATGCCTGGGCTCTGCTTGATCAAGAATCCTGGGTAATAGGAAGTGGCAAAATGGAGCCGTGTGATGGACATGTGGGTACCATCGTCTATCTTTGCTCAACTACATGGTTTTAAAAAATCATCCAGTGGGTCAGATGGTCAGAACAGAGGCTCCATGAAGATAAGTCCTGGAAGAATCCTCCCCAGGTATTGGGACAATCATGACATTCACAGAATATTTGCTATATGCTAAGCAATAGTATTAGCATATGGTATGATGCTAGTATTATATGCATAGTACCATATAAGCACAGAACTATATGCTAATACAATTAGCATAGTACTATATTAGCATATATTAGCTAGTATTAGCATATAATACTATATGCTAATCCTAGTGTAGTACTATATGCTAGTATATAGCATACACAAGGGAGTTGGGATTTGTGCCTAGAACAGCTCACTTCAGAGCAGGTGCCCTTGGCCGCTATTCCAGACCCCAAGTTTGTCTTCGTAAAAGATCATTCTCTTAGTAACAATAAAAACCTGTGTCCTTTCTACCCAGTGTGCCCCAACACCGAAAGCTGCTGACTAAAGGTGCATATTCGCGAATTTGTTTTCCAAACAAACAAAAAAGACCCGTATTCTTTTCTGAACGATCCAGCTTGAAATTTCTAGGCCATTGTTTTCGTGGTGCCTTCAGAACACACCGGCCTTCACGTCTTCCCCATTTTTCTCTGCTCGATTGTTATTAATCGCATAAACACCTTGACAGCAATAAAAAGGAGAAATGGAAAGAAGGAAAAATGACCCATAGTTCTATCCATTCTTTAAGTCTCAGAGGAAATGCCACCTTTTCCAACAGATTGTCCTTGGCGTGACCTGCTTCCTATGTGCACACATTCATACGTGCTTGTAGCCACACACACACACACACACGCACACACACACACACACACACCCTTGTCAGATGGGATTATATCTTCTGCAAAGGTAGCGCCCATGCCTGGTTTTCTCTACTCCCTTTGGAGCACGCTGGGAGGCCGTCTCGCCCACATTGCCTGCTCAGTAATTACTTGCGGAATTATAAGCCACACGCATAGTAAAATTTGATGCTTCTTTTTCCAGGGACAGTGAGTAATCACCCAGCTTTAAAGCCAGCCGAATAGCTGGATGTGACTCTCTCAGTTCTGGGCAAGGCTCTGACGCCTTCTTAAAAGCTGATTTTCTTCTTGGCCTTGCAGTCTGATTGCACGAGGCTCTCCAGGGAATAAAAATTAGCCTGCTGCCTGAAATGTTTATAAAAACAGCTAAGTTTAGGTGATCAGAGATTTGGGGAATCCAGGAGCCCTTGTGGTTGAAGCCTGTGAGATCTTTTCACGGGCGTGTTGGACAGTGAAGGTTTTTCAGAAATCTCCCTTCTCAGGCATATTGTTGGAAACCTTTCACTTGTCATTACTGGGCAGGATGAAGCGTGGTCTTGTTTAAGGAGAACTTTCGAGCATTTCATTGTTCTCTGTTCACCGGCTCCACCCTAAATTTTGAGGAGTGTGCTGCTTTTGACCCAACCGGCATTACTTCTACATAAAAGACAAGATAGGTCGGTGAGCTGAAGTTTAACATGTGGATTGATTTACCCTCTTGATTCAAAAATGAGGCTGCTCAAAAGATTCCAAAAGGAGGCACCCTGTATAATTTTGCTAAAATTTGGGGTGTGGGTTCAAGTCACAGGGGAAAGAAACTTGCTCTAAATAATGCTTTCAGATGGGAAAGCCCCTCCTATTAATACAAATTCAGTTCAAGCCAGGTGAGGAATTGGTGTTATTATTACGGGTTCCAGAGCAGTAACTTTCTTTGGGTGTGTTTGCAGATGGGGGAGGAACAGGCGACCCTGAGAGGCAGGGGGAGGAGGCTCTTTGTGCAGCCAGTTGAGGCCTACGAGAGCAAAGACATATTAGTATTGAGTGCATTAGATACTTGCTTTTCCATTCTTGTGATACTTTACAAAGAAGAACGTGTTTAAGCTCCATCCTGGTAAATTCATCGTCTTTTTTTATAGCCATATAGTATTGCGCCCATACAAGAGAATTGCATAAGTATATTCAAGTGGGGGAGGGGAGGGAAAGGGGCGAGGAGAGGAGGGAGGGGGATTGGTAGGCTCTCACCTGCTGGACGCATTGTGAGGGTGTACAGCACACCCCCAAGATGAAGGGCTCCACGTCCTCAACTACAACTTGAACTTCACCTTAGAAACACAGACAATATTACCTAATCATTTGTACATTCATAGTAATTGGAATTTTCTTTTCAAAAAGAGCAAAGACAGAGGATTGCATTGGGTTGGGGAGGTGAAACAGGTGGCACTTTAGTTTACATTGACTCTCCCGTGGAGGTGGGCGTCCTGTGGAGTTACTGGGGTCTCCAGCCTCAGTGGGCACAAGGAATCCTCTTTGGGCTCACCCCTCCTCCCTGTGCCCTTGGGTGGCAGATGCCACAATTATAGAGCCGACTGAAAAATCATGAAGTTCATAAATTTGGAGAAGAGAGTTTTATTTCTTATGTCTTAGGGAGGGCTGTGGTCTGAAGGCTCGCTTATGTCTTAGGGAGGGCTGTGGTCTGAAGGCTCGCCATCCTGCAGGTTGGGAAGCGTAGCCTCTGGCAGATACTGGAAAGCAGGACTTTCCAGGGTGGGGAGGAGTGAGCCAGGAATTTATGCCAAGCAGGTTGGCTAAATATACATATGCAACAGGTTATGGGAGGAGCAATGAATATTAATGAAGGAGGAATTAATTAGTGTACATGCATAGTGAGCAAACATGTATCAGTGTGTTACCTAGATCCCACTTCACTTTGGGGTGAAGACCTGAAATTTAAATGCATTAAAATTAGGCTCTGTATCTCATAAAGTGTAACAGGGGACACAGAGGCCCCCCGTGTGCAGTCAGAACCAGTCCGTGGTGGATGGCTTCTTACCAGGAAGGAATATTGGTCAGTTGTGAAAATTAGCAGTGGAGCAAGTATTTCAAAAAATCGAGTTTCTGCTTACATCTTAGGAAAGAAAGCCTAATGATAGCAAAGGAAGGGGTGTAACATGCCCATCTCCTGTGCCCTTAAGGCTGGATTTCCTGAGGTCCCCTTGGCTAAGAGAGAGTCCACTCGGTTGGGGGGCTTAGAGTTTGATTTTTATTTCTCAGTAGGAATGGTGATGGGGAACTGAGACACTGCCCAGAGAGCTTTTAAAGTGCTTACTCGGGGCCTGGCATGTTAGTTTCTAAACTATTGCAAAGCATCTGAAAGAACACAGTGAATGGGACACTTTGCTGTAATATAGTGGCAAAAATCCTCTTTCATCATGCAAATAAGACAAAATGCTACAGAAAAGCATTCCATAAATACCAGAGAGCTTCGCAGCAGAGGGACAGAGGTGGCTTAGGGCTCAGGAGGAAGACAGCTGGAGGTGCTGGGAGATGAGGGCTGCCTCCTGGCTGGACTTCCTAAGGTTAGTTTGTTGGTAAACAGAATGCTCCAAATGGCAGCTCTTTGCCAATCCCCTGCCCACGTGGGAAGAGCCTCTAATGAGCCAGAGCATCAGTAATTACGGCAATGAGCCCTGGCAGGGAGCTTGACGACTGGGCCTGAGTGAGGAGGACTCACAGCGGAGCGATACCCAGAGCCCAGGGAGAGAAAGATCCTACCCGGCCTCTGCTTTCTTTGGGGTTGGGACGCTTCCCTGGAAGCTCAGGAAGGATCGCTCCTCTGCTGAGGCAGGAGCTGACTCCGCTCTGGGTTTGCCCAGCAAGTGAGGAAGATGAGAGCAGCTCCCTAGAAGAAGAAGGTATCACTTTGGATAAAGAGCCATCCCAGCCAAAGCTCAAGGAAGCCTCCCAAGTTCGGCCCAGCCTTTAGAATTTGCTTGGGTGGGATCATCCATCCCAGAAGAAATGGTTAAGTAGCTTCAGACTCTAAGGTTCTCCTCTGGTTTTCAAAGCAGCCAAGACCAGCACTGCTAAAATCTAGAATGTTGAATTTCAGTAAGAGGCAAGGTGCTCCCAGGGTGCCTGAGCTGGGCAGCCCTACCGCCCTGGTGGCTTTGGTGCGCTGACTCTTCCCAGCACGAATCAACCACTCCTCAGAGCAGAGGTTTCTGCTGAGCTGGGCCACAGAGTTACCCCTGGGTCTTGAGGGCTTGGTTAAGCACACAGCCTTTGAACCCACACTGCTTACGTCCAAATCCTATTGCTACCACCTCCCAGCTGGGTGTGCTTGAGCCCAGTGGCTTGGTTTCCTCATCTGCAAAATAGGGATAATAATAACACTCACTTCAGAGAACCACTGTGGGAACTGAATTTGTTTAGATGTGTTAACAATATCTGGATATCTGGTAGAGAGTAAGACTTTGAGAAATGGGTGAGCCATTTTCATGGTTACTTCTCTGGGTAGAAGTAACAATGAAATGGGCAGCCCATTCTACCTTTGGCCAGACCTACGTGTTAAGAAATTCTTCAGGGCGGCGCCTGTGGGTAGGGAACCAGCCCTATATACTGAGGGTGGCAGGTTTGAACCTGACCCCGGCCAAACTGCAACAACAAAAAAAAAGCTGGGTGTTCTGGTGGGCGCCTATAGTCCCTGCTACTTGGGAGGCTGAGGCAAGAGAATTGCGCTAGCCCAGGAGTTGGAGGTTGCTGTGAGCTGTGACACCACAGCGCTCTACTGAGGACAATAAAGTGAGACTGTCTCTAAAAAAAAAAAAAAGAAAGAAATTCTTCAAGGGGGTTGGGCCTGTATCTGAGCTGTACCACATAATAGATAAGTAATTTTGTGCAAAAGAATCACTCCTTTAAAGCTTTGGTTCCCTATCTGTGACATGGAAATAATAATAGTAGTGTTGTATAAGATTGATGGCGAGATCAAATGAGATGCATGATGCTAGCGTTGACTGTCACTCTGTATGTGTGTGTACATGTATGTGTTAAGATACCTTTGGTTACAAGTAATAGAAAATTTACCCAAATCTGACTTAAACTATATAGAAATGTGTTAGAGTATTTAATAGGACATCTGAGGCAGGGTAAGCTTCAGGGTTGGTTGATTCAGACATTATCTGAGAGATATTACCAAGGACCGGGGTCTGTTTCTTTCCCCTGCCATCCTCGGGATGGCAGCCAAAAGGCTGAAGCAGATCTAGGAGTCAGATCCAGACACAACCAGCTTTTTCTGTGGTTCCTTCTTAGGAGTGGAAAAATTTGCTAGAAGTGTCCCAGGAGAATTTCTCTCATGTCGTACTGGACACACTTACCTTCCAGGCCTGTACCAGAACCAATTACTGGAAGAGGAAACAGGTTCCTTTGGAAAAATAGGCCTCCCCTGGAGCTACCAGGAGGTCTTCCCTGGAAAGGGAAGTCTTATTGCTGAGATTCTTTCAGGGATAAAGGGTGAGCGGGTACCAGGCATCCCAGAGCATGTATGACAGAGCCCAGATTCACTTCTCAATGGTGCTCCCTCCACCCCCGCATGGTCCTTTCCATGCCACATCTAATCATTTTGCAAATTTTGGAAGGGTGCTTTTTTTCATGCATTCTTCTCTAGGCAACTTCACCCCCACAGGTGGACAGGATGGGGCAAAGCCTCAAGTTTCTCACACTAACAAATGCTGCTGTTGTAAGGTGGCTGTGGCCTTTCCAACACTAGTTTTAGCATCCCGTGCCTCAGGGGAATTTCGAATTAGATAAACTGCTGGACCTGAGGGGCTCAAAGCTGTGTGGCTGCTCACTGGACGGAGTCAGTTCTATGTATGTGGCTGCCTTGAGCAAGGGTCAGGCACGTGGTGGGCAGCCTTTACCACCATCATTCTTCTTAGTGGCTGCCCATTGAGAGAATGTTCTAGAAACCTTCAGGAAACATCTTACCCCCTCAATGCATTAATTTCCTTCAGCTCCCAAATACTGCCCGCTAAGTTGCTCCACCTTGGTCCCTCCCCTGTCCTGGCCAGCAGTCATTCTTCTGCCCAAAGAGTGCAAAGTTGGAGGGTGGTTTTCCATTCTTGGAGCTCCCAGCCTCATTACTGTCTCCACCCTCGCTGTCCTCAATACGCTTGACCTGATGTTTCAGTTATTTATAAACTTGTACTTTCTCTCCTCTGCACAATTAGCTTCTGGGGAGGTGGCCAGTGGCCATGCTTGGTTTATATTTGCCTCCTTTCTGATGCCCAGCAGGGAATGGGGTAGAGGGATGTGGAGGGAATAGAATAATTACTCTCCAGGGAAGAGGAATCCCTCTTCGGAATCAGTCACACTCTGAGCCTCAATTTTCTTTATCCATGAGATGAAAGGAAAGGATTGGGTTGGATAGTCTCTAAAGTTCTTTATGGTCAAATAGGCTTTTGATGAAGTGTGGAGTAATTGATTTATTCTAGTGTTGGGAGGGGAGAGAGGATTTTAGGCAGGTGTGTGTCTGTGTGTGTGTGTGAGAAACAGGAGGTAAGAAGATAGTCATCTCTCGACACAGTACAGGTATCCAAGGAAGTCTTCAAAATCACACTCATTGTGGGAGCTGGGTTGACAGAGAGGAAGGTGAGCAACCCAATTATTGCTTTTGTTAAAAAGGCAATTTACAGAGTAATGCTTAAAGGGAGAGGCTGTATAGTTAAAAAGAGCTGGGGCTAAACCTTGGCTCCATTAGTTAGGAAGTGTAATTTCAGCCGTCATTGTTGTTTGGCGGACCTGGGCTGGATTCAAACCCGCCAACTCAGGTGTACATGGCTGGCGCTTTAGCTGTTTGAGCCACAGGTGCTGAGCCGGACAGTGTGATTTCAGACAAGCTGTTGAATCTCTCTAAGACTCAATTTTCTCATCTGTAGAATTGAGACGTGATAAGGATTCAAATCAAGGCACACATTATGAGGATTGTGTGTGTGTGTGTATATATATATATAATATATATATCTAAGCACAGAGGGCCTGGCATACAAAAGTGGTTTATAGATGGAATTATAATTGGTATTCATTGAGATCTTGTTAAATATAAGATGAAAACACTTAAACGTTAAGTCTCCAATAACGTCAGTGCAGTCTCCATTCTTTTCTGATAATACAGTGTAAATTGAGAATCTGGTGGAAGTGACGAGGGAATATGTCATTCCCTCTTTCCCCTGCCTTTTAAAAGAAAAAAAAGAATCCCGTTCTTTTTAGCTTGTGAACACATTTTAGTTGTTTCTGTAGTAGCTCCTTAGACCGGCTTGCCCTTGGATCTTATACCAGGATAAGTCTGCTCCATCCAGAATTTCAAGGCTTCTCTGGCAGGTTACTATGCTCTTCATTATAATGATGTTAAAGGGCAGGCAGCTGGAGGCTGCACCTGCCCAGGTGATGGGAGGCTGACTGGGAGGATATCCTCATTCTCCGGCAGGGAAGATGTTCTGACTGGTCCTCGGCAGACGGCGGCGGAAGGATGGTGCTCACAGACTGAGGCCTTCGCAAGCTCGCCTGCCAAGAATGAGTGGCATGTGAACGCAGCCCTGCTCAGCAGTTCTGGGCAGACGCCCAAGCCCAGCTTGGACAGTCCCTACGGCCCTGAAGGAGTCATGCCAAGAATGCGCACACTGCCGAAAGCTTTCCGCCCTGCATGCCGTTCTGACCCCTCAGTTCTTCCTGCCAAACTGTTTCTAGGTTTCTCTTCTATTCTCCTCCAGAACATTCCCAGGAAAGGAATTGGAAAACCTGGAAATTGTGAGGAAGCATTTGGTTCTCCGCCATAACACTGATTACCATTCAAAAGGAAATTGCAGCTTTGAGAAAATGACATGTTGCTACAAGTGGTTGGCCACAGAAGGAGCGTCTTCGTGGCCTCTGGGCACCTGCACCTGGATGCTTCCAATGCCCTCCTGTGGGCCTGAGCCCTCTCTGAGAGCCAGACCTTAGGGTTTCTTAAGGAGGTAAAATGCATCTTGCCCACGCAACAAGAGATAACAATAGGGCTCACTTGCGGTAATAACAAAATTCCTTCCGTCGCCTTGGTGATGCCAGGACTCCAAAGAGAAATGCTGATGGTGGGACCGATTCACCATATAAATTACCCTTCGACCTCAAAGGATTGAGACTAGAGGGAAAATGGCCCCAAAGTCAATTTGCTTTTAATACTTTGAGACCCTGCGGGGTCAGATGCCTGTCTGGACTGTGCATCACTGTAGCCTAAGGCCAACCGAATTTCTGCCGAGAATGGGCAGAAAGATAAGTGAGTGTTGGTCACGTGTGCAACCGAAGGCAATTTTGTTTACATCCTGGAGAAAACTCTGTGCTTTGCGGTTATGCCTGTGCAGGCAGGATGGCATGTTTTTGGTGGTTATGATGGCACGTCTCAATGTCTTGGCCATTACTGAAATTGTGGGGAGCTGCTCATGCCATTCAATTGAGGTTGTAAGTGAAAATGTTGAGAATCTGTGCTTGTGGGAATGCAGGTTTTGTTCTCATTATTTGGTCTTATGTTGCTATAAACAGTACATTTTTGATGGGATATCCATGGAAGTTTATTTTCTGGGAGCAAAAGCATTCTCTTTGTTCCTCCCTTTCTTACTATTTTCCTCTCTCCCTCCTTCCCTCCCCCTTCCTTCCCTCCCCTTCCCTTTTCCCTCCTTCCCTCCCCTCCTCCCCCCTCCTTCTCCTCCCCTCTCTTCCCCTCCTTTTTTCAGCTTGCCTTAAAACCAGATGGAGGTAGGTTTACAGGCTGAACCTGACACCTTGATGTGTCCCTGTCATAAACTATAATTCACTGGCTGAGCGAGGGTGGGTCGCGCCTGTAATCCTAGCACTCTGAGGGGCTCAGGTGGGGGGATCACCTGAGCTCAGGAGCTCAAGACCAGCCTGAACAAGAAGAGCAAGACTCCGTCTCTACTAAAAATAGAAAAACTAGCCAGGTATGGTGGTGGATGCTGATAGTCCCAGCTATCAGCTGAAGCGTGAGGATTGCTCAAGCCCAGGAGTTTGAGGTTGTTGTGAGCTATGATGCCACGACACTCTATCCAGGACAACAACGTTGTCTCAAAAAAAAGATTTTTAAAGAAACCACTTGAGCTGTAGTTTCATGTTCCCGCTTAGATTTGCTCAATTTTTTTCCTGCTAGACTGCTATCATGCTGTTCCTTCCATGGAAAGGAAGGACACATCTAATAGGGGTCAGCCTGAGTTGCAGTTTGTACTAATTGTGTTGGGATGGAGCAGTTGGAGAGATGTCATCTAACGAGGCCAGGAGGGTTCCAAGGCTGCTTTCAGAGGCATCCCCCACAGTGGCAGGACAGATGGCTGCAGGGCCAGCAAACATATCTCACAACAATAGGGCGGCTCAGCAAGTAGGGGGCCGGCCCCATATATTGGCCCCATATACCAGTTTGCAGTTCAAACCCGGCCCTGGCTGAACTGCAAAACAAAAAAATAGCCGGGCGTTGTGGTAGGTGCCTGTAGTCCTAGCTATTCGGGAGGCTGAGGCAAGAGAATCACCTAAGCCCAAGAGCTGGAGGTGGCTGTGAGCTGTGTGACGCCCTGGCACTCTACCCAGGGCCATAGAGTGAGACTCTGTCTCTACAAAAAACAAGCAAAACAAACCAATGGTGCCTAATGGCGACACATCTAGGTTAACATCTTTAACCTTTTTTATCTCACAGCACACTTGAAACTAACTTAAATTACATTGAAAAAAAGAGTTAAAAAAAGAACATATTGTGCTTTGAACTTCTTCAAAAGTAAGTAAATTAATAATCTTTAAAAGTTTTTGAGGCACAGTTAAGATCCTCTCATGGAATACAGGTTGAAAAATCACTGATCTAGGAAAGAACTGCCTTGTTGCTCAAGTCTAACCCCCAATGATTTACAATTTTTTCCCATAAAGGTACATGGCACTCCAGGGTGAGGGGTACAGCTACAACAGGGACTTTACCTAACAGGTGCAGATAATGTAACCTAATTGTACCCCCGTATTAATCTGAAATTAAAAAAAAAAGGATAAGTTTTCACCTACCTTTTGGTTTTGTTTTAGGATGTGTGTCCCTAGTTTTGGAAAGTCAGAGAATTCCCTGAGGTGTGCAATGAAAGACACCAGTTTCCTACCACTTCTTCCCCACCATTCCTCAGCTCACCCAGAAAAACACTTTCAACTCCAAGTTATTTTTCTCAGCTATTGACCACCATGTCTCTATTGCTCTGGTTTTGTTAGTTTGAGGTTGTAAGTACTAACTTTTGATTTGTTACTGTGAAGAGTGAAGAATGAGGTATCGCCGTATTGCCCCCACCCCTCCACATCCACACCCAACATGCTTGCCTCCACTTTCTTCCTTCCTTCTTCCGGTATGGGTCTATCAGAATTTTCTGTTAATCCGATATAAACATTTCATTAACAACTGAGTCATCATTATACTTCCTGTCTTGCACAAATTTTGTCTTCTCTGGACTATATAATTGCCCTTCTCTCTCCATAGTTTTCCACTTATTCATCAGCAGTCCATCTCCAAGCTCTCATCGAGAGTCCTAAATCTTCTCTAAGTTCATTCTAGAGCTTCGGATGATCTCGTTTCTATTTTTGTCTTGGAGGGAGAACTTCTTCTTCCACCTAGTCATCTTGGATGGGTGGTTCTCTGGGTGAGCTCCCCAGCCATTACCCTCAGGATTCCCACCTTCATCATTCCAGAAATGCCCTTGGCCTTTCACACTGAGTTGGATCCTCTATTTCCTGGATAGCATATTTTCCTTTTGTCTTTATTTCCTCCCTGGGTGGACCTCATCTTCAAGTACTTTTCTACAAAAAGATAAAGCCTTTTCAGGGCTCTGGATAGATGGCATGACTGTCATGCCACTTTCAGTCCCTTGGGTACTGTTTTAGTTCATTCTGTGTTGCGATAGCAGAATCCCCGAGACCCAGTAGTTTATAAAGAAAAGATTTTTGCCTCATGATTTTGGTGGCTGGACAGTTCAAGACCAGACACCTGCATCTGGTAAGGCCCTCACACTGTTTCAACTCACAGTGGTAAGCAGGAGAGTTGGTGGCATGTGCAGAGAGACCCCCATGATGAGGTGGGTGCAGGGGAAGGGGAGAGTCGAGCTTTTTTAAACAACCAGCTCTCACAGGAACCAATAGAGTGAGAACTCACCCCTGAGGGAGGACCTTAATCTATTCATGAGGGATCTACCCCTGTAACCCAGACTCTTGCCACCAGGTCCCACCTCCAAACTCTGCTGTATTTGAGACCAAATTTCAACCTCAGGTTTCAAGGGGACAAACATCCAAACCACAGCAGTCACCTTCATGTAATTAATGTCTTCATTTTGTTGTTTAATCAATTCCAGACCATATCTCTTGTAGGAAAAGGTTATTAGTATTCCTACCCTTCCCTTCACCACTTCCACCCTCCCACTTTCTTTTTTTTTTTTTGAGATGGAGCCTCAAGCTGTCACCCTGGGTAGAGTTCCGTGGCACCACAGTTCACAGTAACTTCCAACTCCTGGGCTCATGCAAATCTCCTCCCTCCACCTCCCAAGTAGCTGGGACTACAGGTGCCAGCCACAATGCCCAGCTATTTTTTGGTTGCAGCTGTCATTTTTGTTTGGCAGGCCCAGGCTGGATTTGAACCTGCCAGCTCAGGTGTATGTGGCTGGCGCCTTAGCTGCTTGAGCCACAGGCACCAAGCCAACCCTCCCACTTTCAATGCTCTCTTCCTTTACAATATTCTCTTGACTTTATTTTTACTTTTATCAGAAAAAGCCTTTCTTTATAAACATAATTAATGCTGCTCTGTATGCAGCTTTGTAACATCATGTCAAAAAGTTTGCTTTGCTTATTTTATCTCATTCTAATTTTTTTCTATTCTCAAAGTATCAGAACTCTTAATACCCTTTTATTTCTAACTGCCCTTCTCCTGAGGGCTTCTTTCCTCCTGTTCCTTGTGCTCCAATCTGTGCTGGGTGACCTCCCTGGACGCAAATATTTGTGACTATCCTTTCGTACTCTCCTAGGCATAGTCCCTGTTTAAAATCCTATGAATTGGCTCAGTGGCTGTAGCTCAGTGAGTACAGTGCCAGCCACATACACTGGAGCTGGTGGATTTGAATCCAGCCCAGGCCTGCCAAATGACAATGACAACCACAACCAAAAAATAGCCAGGCATTGTGGTGGGCGCCTGTAGGCCCAGCTACTCGGGAGGCCAAGGCAAGAGAATCACTTAAGCCCAAGAGTTAGAGGTTGCTGTGAGCTGTGATGCCAAGGCACTCTACTGAGTCTAGTGAGACTCTGTCTCGAAAAAATGAATAAATAAAATCCTATGAATTTTTCTTTCTAATTTTACTTCTTATTAACGGAAAGAATCTATAAATCACTTAAAAAGAGAGGTTGTTGAGGTAAACCCTAAACCCTTGCAGACGCAGAGATATCCTTGTTTTATCTTCACAGGCGATTGATAAGTTGGCCAGAAATGGAATTCTAACTAGAAAATTAGTATTTTTTCTCAAAATTTGGAAATTATAACTTCATGATATCAGTTCCAACATTCAAGGATGCTGTGAGTGACTTAATAGTTTGATTTTTATCCTCTTTTAGAGTAGTGTTTCATTCTCTACTCCCCAGAAGATGGCTTCTTAGATTTCAAAATAGTTTATCCGAGTGAGGACAACTTGTGAGGTATAGCACAGTTGACTCTTGAGTAACATGGGTTTGAACTGCATGGGTTTATCTGTGTGTGGAGTTTCTTCTACCTCTACTATCCTTGAGACAGCAAGACTGACCCTTGCCCTTTTTCTTTCTCCTCAATCTACTCAGCAGGGAAGCAACAAAAAGGGAAACCTTTGTGATGACCCATTTCATCACTATTTAATGAATAATAAATATATATTTTTCTCTTCCTTATTATTTTCTTAATATTTCTTTTGCTTCCTGTATTGTAAGAATACAGTATGCATATAATACATGTAACATACAACAGATGTGTTAATGAACTGGTTATGTTACTAGTGAGCCTTCTGGTCAACAGTAGGCTATCAGTAGTTAAACTGATTATGTTACTAGTAAGCTTTCTGGTCAACAGTAGGCTATCAATCAGAAGTTAAATTTATGGATCCTGTGCAGCGGATTTAAAAATCCCAGTTGTTTCGTTTTCTAGCTTGAGTAAGGTTTTAAGCCGTGTCTCCTTTTGTCTCAGTTCTAAAATGGAATTGATAATAGGAGCTGCCTCTTAGATTTCTTTGGGGAATTAAAAGTCATGGCCTGCAATGCTTTGAAAGTGGTGCCTGGCACATGGTAGGTCTTCAGTAATGTTTAGCGGTTGTTGTTCCCATTGCTATGTATTGTAATGGCGCCTTCAAGCTTACGCATTTGTGACGTTCTTGTCTGCAGTATGAGCTTGAGTCATTTATTTTATTTCACTACCTTTTCCATTATCGCTGTCTCTTTCTCTGGGACGTTTAGCATGTTTTCTTTGTTGCTTATATTTATCTTCATCTTTTCCTTCACTTCTTGTTTTACTAAATACCCTTGAATTAAACATCTAGCGTCGGTATTAAATTTTTAATTTGGTAATCATGGATTTAGTATTCAGAAGCTTTTCCCCATTGCCCCCTTGCCCCATTGTCACAGTGCCCTCTTCTTGTTTTTTTTTTTATTTTTATTTTTTTTATAATTTTATTGAATCATAATTCTGTACATTGGTGCAATCATAGGGCACAATTCATATACATTCAGAAATGTTTTGATCGTACTGTTACAGTTAGCCTTCATGGCATTTTCTTGATCACTATATAAAGACATTAATACTCTACATTTAATAAGTTTCCCTAGTACCCTGTTAAGATGCACTGTAGGTGTGATCCCACCAATTGCCTTCCCTCCACCCATACTCCCCCCCTCCCCTCCCCTACCTTTCC
>CAUYON010086117.1:0-11706 GCA_963573935.1 Arctocebus calabarensis | reverse complement strand
CAATGTCTTTATATAGTGATCAAGAAAATGCCATAAAGGCTATCTCTAACAGTACAATCAAAATATTTCTGATTGTATATGAAGCACATTCTGCCCTATGATTGCACCAATGTACACAATTATGATTTAATAAAATTATTTAAAATATATATATATATATATTTGTGGGTTTTTAACTGAAAAAAGGGTAGTTCATATGCACTACAGACCACTGGGCAGGTTCTAGTTTTGTATCATTCGTATCTGGCCCACATAAGAAATGCTGGATTGACTGTCCCAACTCCCATTCCACACTCCCTTGTAAGAAGGCCTAATTTGGAATGAATAATTCTTGTTCGTGGACTCAAGAATCGTTCCCACTCAGTAATATCCCATTTGGTTAATTTCATATGCAGAGAAAACTTTCTCCTGAGAGTAGTTTTCTTTGACCCAAAGAACCTCATAGCCAAAGGGGGAGAAATTGCTGCTTAGCAAACTAAGAGCACTTTCTCTTAAGACAAAAATATCTGTGCATGAACATAAGCTTAGAGCCCACAGTCAGTCATATTAGAACTGGGTAAATGGAAGGTAGATGGTTTTGTATACAACACATGGGAAAGAAGCACTTTTCCTAAATCCCAGAGACTGGGACAGCTTCCATTGCAAATTTCTAAACTTTTCAAGAAGACAGCAATATTTCATTTGCACCTCTCTTCATGAGAAGTAGTATTGCAATTGCAAAGCTATGGAACCAACTTAAGTGCCAATACTTAGTAAGTGAATGAAGAAAATATGCTATCTATATTCCATGATATATATGAATATTATGGCATACTACTCAGTCATCAATAAAATAAAATAATATCTTTTATAGCAACTTGGATGAAACTGAAGACTATTATTCTAAGTGAAGTAACCCAAGAACAATAAACCAAATATGGTATGTTCTCACTTAGAAATGGAAACTAACCGATGAGTATATCTGGTCACACAGCGTGACTTGATTGACTATGGATGCTCAAAAGGGGTTGGGTGAGAGGGTGATGATACAGAATTAAAACTTACCTGTTGGGTACAAGGTGCATTATTCAAGTAGCAGGTATGTTAAAAGCTTAGACTTCTCCACCGTGCAATTCAGCATGTAGGATATAAACTACTTGTACCCCTCTAAATCTACATAAATTCTTAAAAGATTAAAAAATAAAATGATTTCGTGTAACCGCATCAGATTGTATAAAAAAAAATCAACACATTGTACCCCACATATGCATAAATGTACTCATGATCTATGTGCATTTGACTTAATAAAAATAAATAAATAAATAACAAAATGAGTAAAATAAAATAAAACATTGTCTCTGATGATCTTTTGTATACCTATAATATATATTGTAATGTCCCTTTGACATTTCGGATTGTTCATTTGAATCTTCTCTTTGTTAGTGTAACTTGTGGTTCATCAATTTTGTTTATCTTCTCAAAAAAACAATTTTTCATTTAGTTTATCCTTTGTTTGGGTTTTTCTTGGAGAGGGGCACTATTTCATTTAATTCTGCCCAGACCTTTGTTATTTCTTTTCTTCTGCTAACTTAGATGTGGTTTGTTCTGGTTTTTCTAGTTCCTTGAGGTACTACAATAGGTCGACCTGTGATCGTCCTAGTTTTCTGATATAGGCTGTAAACTTCCCTCTTAGGACTGTTTCTACTGTATCCTACAGATTTTGGTATCTTATGCTTTCATTTTCACTCATTTCAATTTTTTTTAATTTACTTTTTTATTTCTTTGTTAACCTAGTGATAGTTCAGTAGCATGTTGTTTAATTTCCATGTGTTTGTAAAATTTCAAAATTATTCATCATACTGATTTCCAGCTTTATTCCACTGTGGTCTGAGAAGATACTTTATATAATTTTGATTATTTTTAATTTCTTAAGATTGATGCTGTGATCTAAAATATGATATCTATTGGAGAATGTTCCATGTTCTGATAAAAGAATGTATATTCTGTTGTTGCTGGGTGGAATATTCTATGAATGTCTGTAAAGATCAGTTAGTCTAAAGTACAATTTAAGGCCAGTGTTTCTTTGTTGATTTTCTATTTTGAATAAGTTTTGTATTTCCTTCAAAGAATTTTTTAGCTCTAGAATTTCTGTTTGGTTTTTATTTACGATACGTATTTCTTTGGCAAATTTCTCTTTCATATCCCGAATTGATATTCTGATTTCCTTTAATTGGTTTTCAGATTTGTTTTTCTTCTCATTGAACTTCATTAGAATCAATATTTGTAATTCTTTATCTGGCACTAGGAGGAATTCCTTTCAATTTGGATCCATTGCTGAACAATTATGGCTCCTTTAGTGTGTCAGACGTTCTTACTTTTTCATCTTTCCTGTGTTCTTCCATTGGTATATACACATCTAATGTAGGAGCCACTTGTTTTCATTTTTTGAAATAGCTTTTGAAGAAAATATTTTCCTGAAGATGTATATGAGTTGTTGGTTGAGTAGACACTTTGGCTTTGATCGTGGGTGCCTATGCAGTGTGGACTTTGTGTGATTTCCTAGGCAGCACACAGGGTCAGTGGTAGCTGTGATTTCCTTCCTGGTGTAGGAAGCAGTTATTAGTCGAAGCTGGGGTAGTTTTGCTCAGGACTTTAACAGACCCGAGCCCGTCTTTAGCCCCCGTAGTGGAAGCAGTGGTCTGTGCATCCCTGATGTTAGGCCCCAGAGAAGGTTCCCTGCTTATGCCAGCAGCTGTTTGGGGGCCTTCAGGAGGACCCAGTTTGGGGGTGACTTGTTCAGAGTTGGAGCATGGGGCTGGGCGTGTGGATGGGTTCTTAGACCTCTGAGCACAGGTGTGACATGACCTGTGGCAGCAGCAGTGGTGGAGCCACCCACGAGGACCCATGTGGCCCATGTTGGTGTTACTGGTAGCCGTAATGGATTGGGCAGGCTGGTTCCCAGCGTCACAGTGGCCTGTAACAGGGTGGTGTGTATTTTCTGAAGTGTTTTTAGGACAGCTAGTTCTCCCCTATCCCTTCCTGGCCAGGTGGTGGCTGCAGCCACAGTACCGTGAGCCCAGCTCAATAGGGAGTAGTGGCCTAGCTTTAAACTCTCCAACTGATACCTTGGGGCTATGACCAGAGGAGGTGAGGCTCCAGTGTGGGTGAGCTCCTGGGGGAGGGCCAGCTGCTCAGCTGCCATCTCAGAGTGGCCAGTAGCAGGGCCGTGGGAGGTGTCCTGGGAGCACACAGCACAGCCTAGGCCCTCTGCTCACCCTCAGCAGGGCAGGGCTGCCCCTGCGCCACTCCAAATGAGCCCAACGGGGAAGCTGCCTGGCTGGAAACTCAGAAAATGATGCCGTGTGCCTGTGACCAGAGTCGGGGGACCATTCTCAGGCAGGAAACTGGGAGAGAGTGCAGATTGCTCAAGACTCTGTCCCACAGCAGCCGGCTGCTGAATGGAGGGCGCAGGTGCGTGCTGGAAAGCCTGGTGTTCCAGCCAGGCGGAGCTACAGCCGTGACAGCCCAAACTCACACTGAAGGCGGAGCACAGCCCAGCATCAAACTCTCAAAATGGCACTTTGGAGCTGTAATTGGAAAGCTGGGGCCCCACCTGGGCACGCAGGGTGAGTAAGAAACTGTGGGAAATACTGTCTGCTTACATCTCAGTCCCTAGGAGCGCCTGGGCTCCTCTGTTCCGCACTCAGAGACACAGAGTGGCTGCAGCTGTGCCCCTAGCTCCCCAGTGTCCAGGCTCAGAGCGGTGCTTGGCTCGAGCTGTTCTAGGGCTGTGGGTTGCCTCTCTGGGGCAACACCTCTGTGCACTCTCCAAACCGCTCCCTGTTAGGGCCAAGACTTGTGTGGGTTGGAGGAGCTCTCTTATAGCCAAGAACATAGAACATCGTCTTAGAGAGTGGAGTCCTGTGGGCTTCTTTCTTACTGTTTTCCCACGTGCAGTAGCTTCTCCTGGCTGTTAACAAGTCCCCAACCAGGGAAGTTGCCCTGAGCCCTCTCTACCCATGTTTGTGCTTCTCATTGCTTCTCTGGAAATCCTAGCATTCTGTCCTAGGTGATCTGCTTGAAAGGTGAGCATCTGCTTACTGTTCTGGCTCCTCTGCGTGGAGGGGGCACAGCCTACCATGTCTAATCAGCCTTGTTGGTCCTGTCCCCAATATGCCCAGTGTTCACGTACAGCCTTGCTCCCGGGCCTGCCCCACTTCCTCCATCGTGACTCCACATTACCTTCACTCTAACACATGCTGCCACCTGCAGTTCTTCTGACAAAGACTGATGGGAAACAGGAAACCTAAGGCATCAGTATAGAAAATAACAACATTTCTGATTTTTAGCACATCCTGAGACAGAATTGGAAAACATCATTCTAATATAGGCTTATAAACATCCAAACAAAAATAGAACATGGCGATAACTCAAAGACAATAAGTATTTGCAATATTCAACTTCATTTATTAATCCTTTACTGCACATGATGCTTGCTATTAAGTTATCTACTACCCTTCTCTGCACAAGCCTCATCATTAGGAGACGGAAGGAAGGGAAAATAGAAGAACTTTTTAAAAATCACCGTGATTGACAGCTGGATGATATTTTTGAGGTCATTGTTTGGTCTGATGAACATTTACACTGGCAGGGAGCACATTGCCTTCATTCTTAGCCAGATCTAAAACTTAGATCTTAGGTTGAGCTAACACCCACCCCCCAGAAAGTTTTGTCCTTCTACGGACGCCCGTTCAGCCCTCTAAAGTCACACAAGACAAGTCTACAAAGACTGCAGGTATTTAAAGAGCACTATCATGTGCCGGCCGCCCCTGAGTCTACAAAAGTCTGCTTTCCTACACTATGGCTAACAGAATGTGTTTTTAGCACCTATTATTACCCTATTCTTCTTCACAGAGGTTCCAGTTAAGACTGTCAGCACATTGTACCCCACAAAGGCATTCATGTATACATGATCTCTGTGTTAATTTAAAAAATATGGACTCTATAACTGATCATGATGGCTCAGGTGTATTCCAATCAGCGCTAACATTGATTGATCACTGGCTGGGCAATTCCAGAACACATACAAGGCAGGATCCCAGGCCCCATGGGGCCAATTTCTCTAATTCTGGGCAGTGGTTATTTAGAAGCAAATTGTCAACCAGAAAAATGAAGGCGCTGCTAGCATCGGCCCCCAATTCCAGCATTAGCATTAAATCTTATTAATTTTAATCACAAATATTTTGGGATTGATAGAGGATTCAATCACATTTCATTCATTCTATCTTTTTTTTTTTTTTGGTTGCAGCCATCATTGTTGTTTGGCAGGCCTGGGCTGGATTCGAACCCACCAGCTTAGGTGTACATGGCTAGCGCCTTAGCCTGTTGAGCCACAAGCACCCAGCCCATTCTATCTTTTTTATTCCTTTCAAATTCATCTACTTTCTCCCCTCCTCAGTTCAGGTCACCATCATCTCTATTGGATTCTTAGCTATAGGAGTCCCACTGCATCCCGTTTTTCACAGCAAGACATGGGTAAACCTTCTTACTCTGACATAAATAATGGCATTCACTGTCTTAAGACCCTTAAATGGTTATCCATCACTCTTAGCCAGTCTTCTTAACATGATTTGCAAAACCTGACATAAAAAACCACCCATACCCTGCTTCATCTGTATTTTTTCCCACCATTGTGTCTAATGCTGAAGCCTTGCCAAACTTTCATGAATTTGCCTGAACATGGCCTTGTTCTCTCTCACGTTCAGGCCTTTGCACATGCTGTTATATTTTCTGGAACTCTCCTTCTATCCTGTCCTTTTTAGCTGGTTTATCCTTCACAGGCTATATGTCACCATGTAGATTTCCCCTCTTCTGGGAAGCCTTCTCTGACTTCCTGCATCTAAAGTTTCTCTTCCTATGCCGCTTTACTTAGTCTGTACCTTCTGATATAATAAAATGCCTGAGACTGGCTAATTTATGAAGAATGGAAATCTATTTTCTCAGAGTTCTGGAGGCTGCGAAGTCCAAGATGAAGACTCCCGCAGATTTAGTATCTGATCAGGGCTGCTCTCTGCTTCCAAGATGGCACCTGTTGCTATGTTTTCACATGGCAGAAGTGAACAGCCTCCTCAGACCTCTTTTATCAGAGCACTAATACTATCTATAAAGACTCTGCCCTCATGATTCAACCACTTCCTTACTCTCCCATTGGTGATTCAACTTCTACATATGAATTTGGGGGGGACATATTTAGACTTAGCACTGCTCCCTTCACATGCCACATGATACTTAGATCATCACATTTATTCAAAGTCTTTCTTAAGATAGCAGGCCAAGAAGTCTACAACAAAAGGATTTTGTTGAGTCTGCACAATCTATAGGTCTTAAATTACCGAAAGCAAATCAGTAAGACAACCACCATATATGCTTTTAAACCATCAGATTTCCTTGGCCTTAAAGAGTAGAAAAAAAGAACAGCCACTGGTAGAACAAAATAAGTAAATGTTTACTTACATTTCTAAGTAAACCCTACAATTCTGATGGAAAGCAAAAAATGATGATGACGATGATGATGATGGCAATAATAATAATGACAAAATATAGCTTGCATTGCAAATGGTGGTCCATATAGTTTGCATATTGTTCCCCTCCAAATCCCATGTTGAAATGTGTTCCCCAGTGTTAGAGGTGGGGTCTGGAGGAAGGTGTTTGGGTCATGAGGGCAGATTCCTCATGACTGGCTTGGTGCCATTCCTGCGGTAATGTGCGAGCTCTTCCTCTATTAGTTCACTGGAGAGCCAGTTGTTTGAAAAGAGCCTGGAATCCCCTCATCTCTCTCTTGCCATGTGGCACACTAGCTCCCCCTTCAGCTTCCACCTTTAATGGAAGCTCCCTGAAGCCCTCACCAGAAGCAGATGCTGGCACCATGCTTCCTGTACAGCCTACACAACCATGAGCCAAATAAACCTCTTTTCCTTTATAAATTACCCAGCCTCAGGTATTTCCTTCATGGAAATGAAAACAGCCTAAGACACTGGTATTTGGACAATTCCAGGAACTGAGTCACCAGCTCTTTCAACATCCCATGAGTGCTACAATCTGGAGTGGTCTGGCCTTTTTAAGAACCCTATAATCAGCCATGGGTCTAAGCCTAGATGATGGGTGTTGTCCCAAGCAGAGGACCAAAAAGAGGAAATAAGGGTGTATTTCTGGAACGTAAGCACAATGTTGAAAGAATGAAGGAAAGGAGTCACTTATTTAGAAGAGTACATGAAAATGTAATGAGATAAAGAAAAGTGTCATTTATCAAAATCTCTGTTAAGAAAAGCACTGTGTTTGTCCTGGCATAAATGTCTTCATTAACTACCCATATCCTGCAGGTGCATGCTCCAGGAACAAGCATGGGTTTCTAAATTATTCTGCATAGTAGAGAAGTGAGGAGTTTA
This sequence comes from Arctocebus calabarensis, assembly GCA_963573935.1. NCBI lineage: Eukaryota > Metazoa > Chordata > Mammalia > Primates > Lorisidae > Arctocebus > Arctocebus calabarensis. The sequence goes on along the minus strand of CAUYON010086117.1, from coordinate 4,282 downwards.
AAGTTTTCTTTTAAAGGAGAAAGGGCAAAACACTTATACAACCTGAAGAGAAACCAGAGTGTTAATGTCCATAGTGTTGAAGAATACACAGACTAAAGAAAGCATTTGCTATCAAAATGTCAAGGGCATTCTTTGGAGATGTGGAAAAAAACAATCTTGCAACTCATATGGAACCCAGAATAGCCAAATAGCCAACGCAATACTGAGAAATAAAAACAAAGTTGGGGACATCACACTTCTTGATTTAAAATTATATTACAAAACTACAGTAACAAAAACAATATGGTACTGGCATCAAAACCTAAAACAATGGAACAAAGCAGAGAGCCCAGAAATAAATCCAAATATATATGGTCAACTAAGTTTTGACAAGCATACCAAGAGGATGATACGATGGGGAACGTGAAGTCTCATCAACAGGAAAACTGGATTTTCATAAGCAAAAGAATGAAATTGGACCCTTGTCTTATACCATGCACACATATCAATCTAAAATGGATAAAAGACCTAAAAAGTAATCCTTGAGACTGTAAAACTCCTAGAAGAAGACATGGGGGAAAACCGCCTCATCTTCATCTTGGATTGGTAATGATTTTTTAGATATCACAACAAAAGCTCATGCTACAAAAACAAAAATAAATAAATGGGATTGCATCAAACTAAAAAGCTTCTGCACAGCAAAGGAAATAATCAACAAAATGAAAAGACAACCTGTGAACTGGGAAAAATAATTGCAAACAATCTATCTCATAGGCAGTTAATATCCAAAACTTCTAAGGAACTCTTACTACTCAATAGCAAAAAACAAACAGTTTGATTTTAAAATGGATAAAAGATCTGAATTGACATTTCTCCAAAGACAACATCAAAACAGCCAACAAGTATATGAAAAGATGCTCGATTTTACTAACCATCAGGGAAATGCAAATTACATCTGTAGGAGACACCGGTGTTATACTGTGAGATATCACCTCAGTTTTGTAAAAATAGTTATTAACAAAAACAAGAGATGACAAACATTGTTAAAGGCGTGGAGAAAAGGAAAAACCCTAGTACACTGGTAGTTGGAATGTAGACTGGTACAGTCATTATGGAAAACAGCATGGAGGTTCCTAAAGAAATTAAAAATAGAATTACCATATGGCCCAAGAATTCCTCCCCTGGTTATATACCCAAGGGAGACAAAGTCATCCCCTCACAGAGATATCTGTTCATTGCAGCAGTATTCATAATAGTCAATATATGGAAACAATTATAAATGTGCACATGTGGACAAATAGGTAAAGAAAAAGTTGTCATAAGTCAATTATGGAAGAAAAGTATTGTATGATCTCTCTTACATGTGAAATGTTTTTTAAGAGCCCAAACACTCAGAGATTGAGAATATGACAGTGGGTACTATGAGCTCAATGGGGAGATGGAGGTTAAAGGAGATGTGTGGGATGAATCAGTCCAGAGATCTAATGCACCATATAAGGACTAAAGTTAACAAAACTGCACTGTGGGCTCGGCGCCTGTGGCTCAGAGGGCCCCAGCCACATACACCTAAACTGGCGGGTTCGAATCCAGCCCCAGGGCCCGCCAAACAACAATGACAGCTACAACCAAAAAAAAAAAAATGGCGAGGCATTGTGGCGGGCACCTGTAGTCCCAGCTACTTGGGAGGCAGAGCAGGAGACTCACTTGAGCCCAGGAATTGGAGGTCGCTGTGAGCTGTGATGCCACAGCACTCAGTCCAGGGTGACAGCTTGAGGCTCTGTCTCAAAAAAAAAAAACTGTACTGTGTTAGGGATTTGTGTTAAATAGGTGGATTTTAGGGCAGTGCCTGTGGCTCAAACGAGTAGGGCACTGGCCCCATATGCCACAGGTGGTGGGTTCAAACCCAGCCCTGGCCAAAAACTGCAAAAAAAAAAAAGGTGGATTGTAGCTTCTCTTATCACAAAAAAAGTAACTATGTGAGATGATAAACATGTTAATCAGCTTCACTATGGTAACCAGTTTACTACCTATACGTATCCCATAACATCACAGTGTCAAGCAGACACAATAAACCTTTGTCAAGCAAAAAAAAAGAGCAAGACATCAGAGAAAGAAAACTCCTAGAAGTGGCAAGAAAAGAAAGAACTAAGGAGAACAGATACGCCCGATCTGCGATTAAACCAGAACTGAAGAGGCTTAAATGAAATATTATTTATTTTAAAGATGTTTGGACCTCTATGTGTCCTTCCTTTCTTAGATATTTTAAAAGAAAACTACAGGACAGGCGCATGTTTGCAAAAGTTTAAACTCATGTCTTCTTAGAGACAGGAACTAAAAGACCTTTGGAGACCTTCTTAGTCCTGTGATTCTATGACATTGCAGGGAATCAAAAGCATGATTAAACCTGGAGAACTCTAATTAAAACGACCCTGATGTATAATTACAATATCCAAAAGTGCCTGCTTCGTTTCTTTTGCTGCTGCTGCTACTACTTGTATTTTCTACCTGAACAGCTTCAAACTGCAAATTAGCATTTTAAAAAAGATCCTGGGTTCTCAAGAAGAAAAAAAAAAAGGAAATGTGCTTCTGAATTTAGAACATGATTCTGGTTCCAGGTGAGTATTTTTGCTGCTGCTATAATTTCTTTGATACGACAAATATTTGTTAGACTGTTCTTTGAAGTGGAGGAAGATAAGTGAAATATGGTTTCTGCTTTTAGAACACTCATAATCTAGTGTGGTGAACAGAAATATAATGAGTAGCCCAAACAAAAGGCGATAAGTACAGAAATGGAGTTATGTGAAAATACTGCCTTGTAGGCTAACTGAGCTTCAGAGCCTGGCAGCCGGCAAGGGAAGGCAGAGACACCAAAGAGGAACAACAGAACCTTCTGGAGCTTGAGAAATGCCACTGGATCTGCCTGCTGCTTGAGTAACACCTATGATTACCCCAAGGGAACCTTGTTCTTTCTGACTCTGCATGGGAAGACCTGGAGCTGCCCATCCTCTGGACCCTGCAGACCTTTGCCCTGTGGGTCCTCTCTGCAGAGCCCTGTCTGCTTTGCTGCAGAGCTCAGAGCTGCCCCCACAAGCTGCAGGGACGTGGATCGGGCGGCTCTCTGTACTCTCTGGGCTCCGAGTGGCTGCCTCACACTCTAGCTCTGGACAACGGATTCTTACATCTGTCGCCGCAAATTTTCTTTCTTTCTAACCAAGAGGAATAGAAAGAACAATTGGCATGGAGAAGCCTCTGGAGCCAGATGGGTCCAGGCTGTGAATCCAGGCCCCACACCTGCCGGCCATGAGATCTTGGAAGACGGGCACTTGGTTCTGTGACCCTCCTCTCCTTCAAGCCCCCCACAAACAATATTTTTGCAGTCTTGTTATATAACAACCTCACTGGGCCTCTGTCTCCCCCCATAAATGGGGATTGTAATACCCAGAAACTGTGAAGACCAAAAGAGGTATCTAAAATGAAGTGCCAGCTTCTCACCAGGGACATCAGGAGACTCTCCTCGCTGGAATGTCAACTCCCCGAGGGCGGGGACTTCATGGGGTCTCTGCTGTATTCCGGTATCTTAGAGTGTCTGACATACAGGAGACGCTTAATAACGTGAATGAATGAACACTGGCTGAACGGCCTGGCTCCTTCCTGCTTCTCCTTCTGATTTCACCTTGAACCTCACTCCCCAATATATTCTGCATGTCCCTGCATCTGTCTCTGGTCCCTACAGGTGCCAAACTCAACCCACGCTGGGGGCGCCTGACACTTAACTGTACCCATTGCAGGAATGCCCTTCCCTCCAAAGTTGGTGTGGCTCGTGTCTAGTATCACTCATGGTTTGGTTCAAGGTTACCACTTTAGCGAGGTCTTCCCTGACACCACTTCTAAAATAGACAGGTCGCCTCTCTGCAGCATTATCTTTCTGCCTTATCTCCTGTTTACTGCAAAGAGTGAAAGTTTGATCTCTTCTGACCCTATGTGGATACCCTAGATCGCCTTTTCTTCCCTAATTGCAATGGCTAAAACTTCCATTACGATGTTGAAGAGCAGAGGAGGCAATGGGAAACCTTGCCTGGTTCCTGATATAAGTGGAAATGGTTTCAATTTAACTCCATTCAATATGATATTGGCTGTAGGTTTGCTGTAGATGGCCTCTATTAGTTTAAGAAATGTCCCTTCTATACCAATTTTTTTAAGTGTTCTGATCATGAAGGGATGCTGGATATTGTCAAAAGCTTTTTCTGCATCAATTGAGAGAATCATATGGTCTTTATTTTTTAATTTGTTTATGTGCTGGATT
>CAUYON010086116.1:0-66062 GCA_963573935.1 Arctocebus calabarensis | reverse complement strand
GTCCCTTTGGCTTGGCGCCTGTGGCTCAGTGGGCTAAGGTGCCAGCCACGTACACCTGAGCTGGAGGGTTTGAATCCAGCCCGGACCCACCAAACAACAATGACGGCTGCAACCAAAAAATGGCCGGGTGTTGCGGCAGGCGCCTGTAGTCCCAGTTACTTGGGAGGCAGAGGCAGGAGACTCGCTTGAGCCCAGGAGTTGGAGGTTGCTGTGAGCTGTGATGCCACAGCACTCTATCCAGGGTGACAGCTTGAGGCTCTGTCTCAAAAAAAAAAAATCCCTTTAGTACAGAGATTTTGCTGATACGAGATAAAATGAAAAGAAATGAGAGCATCTGGATCTGTTAATCCTTTTTTTAAAATCTGTACAATAAACATTATCTTGTTGAACATATCTATTACCCATATTCTGTTTGCAAGAGTGCCCAAAGTGGGTGGCGCCAATAGCTCAGTGGGTAGGGCCTGCTGAAACAACAATAACAACTGCAAGAACAACAACAACGAATAGTCGGTGTTGTGGTGGGTGCCTGTAGTCCCAGCTACTTGGGAGGCTGAGGCAAGAGAATCGCTTAAGCCCAAGAATTTGAGGTTGCTGTGAGCTGTGATGCCACGGCTCTCAACCCAGGGTGACAGCTTAAGAATCTGTCTCAAAAAAAAAAAAAAGAGTGCCCAAAGTGAGTGACTCTGTATAGCAAAGAAAATCTTCTGTTATGACTTAAATGATGATGATGTATAAAACTTGTACTGAGTCTGTAGAATCAGTTGATTCATTCAAAGCAATTGATTAATATATATTTTTCTTTTGAAGTATTGTTGAATTTTTTTCTGTTAAGTTTAAGGCTAATTTATGCTTCCTATGAGTTATGGTACTTCTTGAAAGGGGCAGTTATTTATACTTTGATATGTTATCTGAGTCTAAGCATCCTACAACTTTGACAATGCATGCATTCTTTCACAATTTCTACATCACTGAATGGCTTCCCTTTCTATCTCAAGCAAATTAGCTACTTAATAAGTTTCTTCAGTGGCATTATTTCCAAGTCTTACTGCTGCTTGAAAGAATGGTCTTTGCTTTTCTTTTCATATTTTAATTTCTATGATACAACCTTTCATACCTGTTTCTCTAATTTAAAATATTTGTGGTCCTTTAAGACTAAATGTGGAACCCCCATCTCCTATGCCTAGGTCAATTTCTTGTGAATTTCCTAGGCCTCAATCCCGTGAAAGGACTGTATCCATTCATTGATACATTCATTCACCTTGCCCCTGGTGGAAGGGACTGTATTCCTTTGAATATTTTTATTTTTTCAGAATAAAAATATCTTTTTTAAAAAATCATAGTTAAGTAACTACATGCTCATAGTAGAAGTTTTAAGCAATAAATAAAAGTCTAAGAAAGTGAAAAATCAGGTAAAATCCTACCAAGAATGGAAGTGCTATTGAGCAGTGCAATGTCATAATTAATGCATTTCTTTTAGTAATGCTATGTGAGATAAATTGGGAAAGAAAAAGTCTAAAAGCCAGGAAATCAGTTAGACAACCATGCAATCCTTTGACAAAGAAACTAAGACCGAGAGGAAAACTGTCACTAGCAATGACAATGAAAGATTGCTTAGAAAAAGACAATGAAAGCCATGTTGTATTAAGCTTCTATTTTGTGCAAAGCACTATAACAGACACACTGGCTAAGCACAGTGGCTCATTCCTGTTACCCTAGCACTCTGGGAGGCTGATGCAGATGGATCACTTGAGCTCAGGAGTTCAAGATCAGCCTGAGCAAGAGTGGGACCCAACTCTACTAAAAACTGAAAAATTGGCTGGACATGGTGTCACATATCTGTAGTTTCAGGTACTGGTACTTGGGAGGCTCAGGCAAGAAGATTGCTTGAACTCAAGAGTTTGAGGTTGCTGTGAGCACTGTTGATGTCAAGGTACACTCTACCCTGGGTGACAGAACAAGACACCGTCTCAAAACAAAAAGAAAAGGAAAGACACATAACCTGTGTCTTCTATGGGCTCAACCTAGTGAAAGAGATCAGGAGGTCAGGCATAATTGATGTTCACAGAATTTGTGTGAATAAGATTAGTTCCCATAATTATGGCTCCAGAATTTGTGTGAATAAGATTAGTTCCCAGTACATTTCCTTTTCCATCATCCTGCTTTATTGAGGGAACATTTCAAATCCACATATTTTTTTCTAGTTCTCATTTTTTTACATTCTTTTAATTTTTACATATATATGTGCTAATTAGGTTAACACATGTATATGTAAAAGGTTAACACATGTATAGGAAAAGGTTCATCTTTGGCCTTCACAGAATTTAAAAGGCTTAGAATTTAATAACAATAACAATGTTTAAGATAAGAACTAGAAACAAAAACCACGTAAAGAATGAATAAAGATAAATACATTCAGAAAAGAAAATAGATGATTACTGCATTGAAATATTAAGCAATATTAATAATAATGATGCCAATAAAGTAATGTTCACATTGTCAAATAAGAGTATGTCTATTATAGAATGCTTTGACTCTGAGGCTCAGTATGAAGTCATCAGTTAACTTCTTATTTTTTTTCCAAAGTCTCCAAAAAATAGACAACTAATATTACATAAATAAAAGTAAAAGAGAGGTTCAAAAAACAGATTATGGTTAACAATCATAACAGATTAACAAATCTTACAGACAATAGAAAAAGAAGAAATATTTCAAAAACATTCTACTTGATCTGAATACACACGATATTGAAATTAGAGAAAATATATTATACTGAAAAGCTTCTGTACAGCAAAGGAGACAACAACCAAAGCAAATAGACAACCTATGCAATGGGAAAGGAAATTTGCACATTTTGAATCTGACAAAAGCTTAATAACCAGGATCTATACAGAACTTCAATTAATCTACAAGAAAAAAATCCAACAATCCCATACATCAAAGGGGAGGAGAGATGAATAGAATCTTCTCTAAAGATGACAAACGAGTGGCCAGCAAACACTTGAAAAAATGCTCATCATCCCTAAGTATTAGAGAAATGCAAATTAAAACCACCCTGAGATACCATCTAACTCCAGTGAGAATGGTCTATGTCACAAAAATCTCAAAATTGTAGATGCTGGTACGGATGAGGGGAAAAAGAAAAACCTTTACACTGCTGGTGGGACTGCAAACTAATACAAACTTTTTGGAAGGAAGTATGGAGAAAGCTCCAAGAACTCAACCTAGACCTCCCATTTGATTCCACAATCTCATTACTGGGCATCTATCTAGAAGAAAAAAGAAAAACTTTTATTATAAAGACACTTGTACAATTGTTAAAATGTGGAAACAACCTAAATGTCCTTCAACCCAGGAATGGATTGGTAAACTATGGTATATGTATACCATGGAATATTACTCAGCCATCAAAAACAATGGAGACTTTGCAGCATTTGTACTAATTTGGATGGAGGTCGAACACATTATTCTTAGCGAAACGTCACAGGAATGGAGAAGCATGAATCCTATGTATTCAACTTTGATTTGAGGACAATTAATGACAATTAATGACTCAGTGAGGCATGGAGGAAGGGGAGAGCAGACAGAGAAAGAAGAAGGGAGGGGGCGAGGGAAAGAAAACAAAAAAAAGGAAATAAAATAGTGACTAATTCTCACATAAGTTGGATTCAATTTTGACCTAAGTACATTACTTAAGCATTATTTTTTAATTCAACTTGTCAATATGTTATTTAGGATATTGCATCCTGACTTATAAGTGAAATGTGTTTGTAATTTTCCTTTATAACAATATATTTTCAAATCCATATTTTAAAGTTAGAATTGGGAAATTGATGGTGGGTAAAAGAGAATTATTGTATCAAGATTGTGGTGGTACCAAAATTTGGAAAACTTTTAAATCAACACAAATCATTTCATTTTAGAATGCAAAATAATGTATGAAAAGAAGGGCTCTTGTATGAAAAAAAAGGGCTCCAAGGTACAGGTTTCCAGGGCTCCAAGTTGCCTTGCCTGGAGGGTGGATATAACCTCTTTTAAAGGTGAAGCTCCATAAAACATTTATCTCTTGGTAGATGTCTGGCTGGCAGGGTCAGGCCTAGGTAACATTTGTTAATGATTATCTGAGTGTAGAATTGTTTGGGAATATGTCTAAAGCTAATTTTCCAAGCAGGAGTAAAATATGCAATTCATTGAGAAAACACCAATTATTTGAAAACACAATAGACAAAAGAGTAAATGAGAATGAAAATAAACAATTCTAATAGTAGCTGGTGTTTTCCCCCAATAATGGATTTTAGTTTCTCATTATGTAGACTATGTTTCACAATAATGCATTCGTTTTTATTTCCCATGCATTTGTCTGATAAAAATTAACTATAATGACATGTCTAAGGTAGCCCAGAATGAAAAATTAAATTTATAGTATTTTTGTGATGTTTTAGTATTCTATTATAATGTAATTAAAAAAAATAAGTCTTTGGGAATGCATGCATAAATTGTTTCTAAACTAAACTCTGCATCTGATTCTTCCACAGTTATTGAGGCCTAGATCACTTTTTATTGTCATTATTCCAATATTATGCAATAGAAAAAATCTTAAAAGATATGTAAATAAATATTAAGGTCTGATTTACTTATCAAACCACATATAGATTTCAAATTGAAATGGCACCACATATTTCCCATTTTAATTCCACTAACACCAGCCAAATCTTTTTAATAATCTAAACATAACTTCTAGACTGGGAGGGGCTGCAATTTATTTTTTGATTCAATTCCAAAGTTCCTTTCAGGGTAATAAAAACATTTTCTAAAGAAGTAGATGACCTTGCTTCATTATTTAAGCAGCTTAGTCTCTTTGTTTTTTTCCAAGCTCTCTATAGAGTAGGCTTCAAGGACATTTTTTTCATAAAGGTTTCTAGAGAAGGGATGACGTCACTGTGGAAATTATCAAGGACTATTCTTTACCAAGAACACTGCTTGGTGCTAGATATTAGGAAGTAGGGAACCTAAGAGAAAGTGCTTTAAAGGAATACCTAGATGTAGATCTAGATTCACATTTGGTCTTTCTTAGGAAGAGACTGCATAAAAAAACAATTTAGAGGGAGGCAAGAAATTAAAAGCAACTCTACTTATATTTCAGTGTAAAAAACTATAAGAACAATGAATCACTACAAACAATTCAGAAAGAAATGAAATTGAATGTTGTCAAATCATATTTTTAATTTTAAATTTGTATTGCTTTTACTTATGCTAAAAACATATGACTCACTAAAATATAAATTGAATATCTTAAAGTTATAGTGAAAGTGAAGTGTCAAATAGTGTGCTATGAAAGGCTCTAGAATGTATATGTAATTTCTCCTTCTTGGCCCAGACTGATGTATTACAAAACATCATCTAATTGATTTCAAAAATATAAAAGTTTTGTATAGTTGTATAAATTGAGGGACTATAAAGCATCCAAAAATGACTTATGCTATCTGATTAGAAATAACATATTGATGTACCTGGGCCCTGCATTCTACAGAAAGGGCAGGTGTCCATTTTAACATGTAAGCTCCTCCAAATCCTAACTCTTTCTAATTGTTAAAGAACATAGCCCTCAATTCTCTCTACCTCTTTTCTAAACTACATAAGACCCTTGATTATTTTTCTCACCTAGAGTGCTCAGATTGCTATGCAATGGGTATCCCCTTCTAGCTGTAGGCACCTTGGTCTGCCCACCTCACCATCTGATCATGTGACTCTCATCATGCCAAGCCCTTGACTGACTCTCCTTAGCCCTCTTTCTTGGTCTTCTCTGTCCTACTTCATCTAACTTTTCTACTGTGATGGCCCCCTTCACATCTCCAAGCTATCCCTCCCAGAAAAATCCCTTATTCTAGTTCACTATCAAAATGCTGAAGAGCTGTGTTGAGCTGAAAGTTTAGTTTCTTCAAACTAAAACCTGAGACTTTTTTTATAACCCCATCTACTGATAATTTATTGGTATAAAACATTAAATGTTAAAATATTTTAAGACAGGAACCAATACAGTAATCATTTTATGTAGTTATTTTTATTTAAACTTTCAAAAAATCCAAACAACAATCTATTCAACACTATTTACTAACAGGACATTTTAGCACTCCAAATTTTCTAATCTCACAAAAACTCACTACAACATTCATGTCAAGCTAGGTGTCTTCATCAAATAAAAACAAAAAGAGACAGAAAATCAATGCAAGTTTGAAAAGATCTTTATTGTTCTAAGTGTCTTAAGGTGGATCCTCAATTATGTCATGTTGAGAAGAATTTCATTGTAGATGGCTAACAGAAGAACTTTTGTCAGTAGAACCGACAAAATGTGCCTGGAAAATGTTCAGCTATTTGGAAAATAAATGTCAGGACGTCAACTCCCTATTTATCCTGCCCCAGGCTATGGTTGGTTGGCCATGTAACACTCATTAGCACTGGCCCTAAATATTAACCCCATCAGAGATGTGTAAACAAAGTGAGGCAGAGTTCCTGCTAATCAACATGCCATTCTTTAACATCAGGCACATAAAAGACTTTGGTATCCCCTTTAATGTTAATTTTTCAGTTGGCAATTGTCTATAGGGTTATATCCACAGTCATACAAAAAAAAAAAAAAAAAAACAACAGAAAAGTGACTCTACCATTTTTCAGTGAGTAACCGTGGTCAATTAAATCTGACAGAGACACAAGAGAATGTATACTTACTTATAGAGGAAGCTAGTGCTCATAAAACCTTTATTGTTACACCAGTAATGTTCACATTCTAAAAGGCTCTGTCACTTATGTTCTATCTTCATTTTATGATGTTCTTGTATATTATGGCTGTAATAACTTCAAAGTAGTCATAGAATGTTCAAGAACAAATTGACTTCAATTTATTTGTATTCCTTTTACCTCAAGTTATACTGGCAGGGATATGAAGAAAGAAAATACATCTCCAAATCATGTAGACCATAGCTACATAATTTTTGTTTAAGTTCCCAAGTAATTAAACTTCTTTTTTAGATACCCTAGAAAGTCATTTTAAAGATGGATTAGGTGTATATATGGAAAGAGGGAAGGGAAGACTTGGGGAATGTTTTTTATTTTATAGCCCATGTGGTTCTTTAAATTATTTATGCTGCTAAATCAAAACTCCATGTTCAATTTGGTGACTTCAAGATTTCTCCAGAAGTATCTTTACCATGGCTTTGTACATAATAGCAAAAAAGTATAACCTACTTGAAGGTCTACACTAAAGAATTAACTGATCAATATAGGATGTTGATATGGCAGGATGTTATGTAGCTATTAAAAGATATTGAAAAACATTATTATAAGTAAAAAATAAAATCATCAAATATGATCTTGTTAAATAAATATATATATTTTATGTATATATATGTATAAATGTAGTAGAATACATATTTACATGTAGGACCAATACTGGAAGGACATGAACAAAAATAGAAATACAATTTATCCTTGGGATTATGGATGGTTATTAGTTTCTTCTTTCTTAACTGCATACTTAAAATTCCTATAATAAACACATTACAAGTATAACTTTTCTAATAGGATAAGGCAATAAAATATATTTTAAGTAAAACTGATGTCCTTCAGGAAAAAAGATTAAAAATATATAGTGCCCATATGACTCCATGTATATGTGAGTATACATATACGTGTATATACACATGTATATGTATGCACATATATAATTTAAGATGCATATCACTGATAATTTCTCCTCATACAAAACTATTTCCAATCCTGAGTTGATAGCATTGCAAACAAATGATCAACAAAATAATTTTCATTTCTCTTTTTTGTATTCTGATGGCTTTAGCGAAAGCAGAAATGAGCTACTAGTGCCTTGACAGCTGAGTTCCATGGCCTTGCCCTGGAATGTCTTGTAGGCATTACTTTAAGGTTGGATACATTTTCAATTTTCCTTTTAATCGAATCTATGAGCCAGAACCCAGGAAAGGAGATGATTGTTGCTGAGTGTCACTGTAGTCCCTCACCTTCAAAACTGAAGATCAAAAACATCAGGATTACAAAGTCCCACTACAAGAAAGACAAAAATTAGACTATGTGCACACACATACACACACACACACCCAACAGTCAGATTCGGTCATAGTTCTTAGGCCATAAGAATATGTGAAATAATTTTGCTTTTACTTTAAAAAAAAGTGTGACTATGTACATAATTTAGAAAAAGAAAAAAAGAAAAAACAATAAATTCCCACCATCTCACCATTCTAATAAACTACTAAAGAAATTAGGAAAATATTCATTTTTAACTATAATGACTTGAAAGATACTTGGCTCAGGCATGAGTTAGTCATCTCATTATTACATCATCCTGACAAACTTGAATATTCAAATGTACAAAATAAATTCTTTTGAGTTTTCATGATGATTTTATTTTTCTTCTCTTGTAGCAAATATGCGTATACATTCCCATATTACCACTTTTACAGTCCTCTATATTTTTTCATTAGCACATGATTCACATTAACTATATATATTCACACATATAATCTTACATATATTTTGTTAATATGTGTTCTCCATAAGATCACAAGCAATTAGAGTATAAGAACTATTCTAGCTTTTGCTCACTCTGCTATCCTCAGCACCCAGCTCAGTGCTTGTGTAGTGTAAGTAAGGTTGCATCATATAATTGACAATGAATGAAAGGCAGCTATCCGATGAGTGAATGAAAACATCTCCTTCCTGAATCAGCAGCATTGATTTACTTTGAAACTTGACTTTGGAACTTCTAACTACTTTTGAATCAAACATGTTTTTCATAGCATTTCTTTGCATTCTTTCTTTGAAGAATAATGCTATCTATTTAATGGAGTTATTTTGAGAAGTATACATTTAACATGATGCCCATCCATGAGTGCATAATACTTGCCATGGTGGTATGTTGGAAACACCACACATTCCAGAATAAGATTAACCTGGGTTCAAGCACTTCCCTTAGTAAGTGGCTGTGTGCTCGTGGACAAGTTATCTTAACTTCTTTGAGCTTTAGTATAAACATCCATAAAATTAAAATGTATGTACTTCATTAGCCAGGGTTACAGTTGTGAATAGTAAATAACCTGTGTAAAACACCTGGTACATAGAAGGAATTTCCATAATATTAGTTCCACTCCAGGATGTACTTAAACATCAATACAAATTGTCAACCAAATGACTTTGGTTATCGACTTTGCACAGGATTTCATATCTCATACCTTATTTAGGAAATCATCACCCTGTATGTAAATTCATGAAATTAATGCTATCTGTGAAATTATCTTAAAATCATGGTCTGACTTTACTAAAACAACAAATAATTGGCATCTGGATGATTCTCATTTGCGGCATAATATCACTAATTCATAAAAGCACCACCTCCACGAAAAAAAAAGTGAAAGACATGAAGAAGCTATAGACACAAAGAAGCTATATTAAATTCACACAGAAAAATCCACATATCTTAAGCTTTGAACATCTTTCCCGCCCAAACTGCCACACTTAATACTTTTTAGTCAATAAATACATACCAATCTACATGCTTTTTTTTTTTGAGACAGAGTCTCAAGCTGTCGCCCTGGGTAGAGTGCCGTGGCATTATAGCTCACAGCAACCTCAAACTCTTGGGCTTAAGCGATTTTTGTGCCTCAGACTCTCAAGTAGCTGGGACTACAGGCACCTGTCACAACATCTAGCTATTTTTGTTGTTGTTGTTGCAATTGTCATTGTTGTTTTAGCTAGCGTGGGTCTGGGTTTAACATGCCAGCTTCTGTGTATGTGGCCAGCACCCTACCCACTGGGCTACCCACTGGGTTACGGGTGCTGCCCCACTTTACATATCTCATTTAATACTTAATACAATCCTGTGAGCATGGTTGTCTGATTAACCCCAATCTAAAGATGAGGAAATCAGGGTTGGGTGAAGAGCAACTGACAATCCCCAGTGAATGGACTATTCATTCTCACCAAAGCCTCTCAACCAGCCCCATCCAGGTAGTGCCAACAAGAACCCACAGTAAATGATTAGAGAGTTTGTCCATCACAGAGAACACACAGATGACCAAAAGTAACTAAAGGACAGGCAGTTGGAAGAAGACATGTCAAAAAGCAGGATAGAGTATAGATTTTGGAAGTAAGAATAACTTTAAAGATTAATTTGCTCAATGTCCTTGTTGTAGGGTAAGCCCAAGGTAAGGAAGATAAGGCAGACTGAGCCCAGGTCACTATCTATGGCCTAACATCTTCCCATGATTTCATTGTATAAAAAATTCAGTGGTATTTCTTTCTAAACAATTAGGAGAAGATTTCACCTACTTTTTAACCTCTACCTCGATTTGGCACAAATTTAATAATTTAATAATTGGTGATATGCCATATAGCTCTCTTGTTAACATTCTAAAGTAAATTGCCCTGTCAGCAAGGCCTATGCATTAGTGGTCCCCCCTGTGGAAAAGGACATAAACATTCTACGAATGGGGTAATGCTCTTCTCTAATGAAGTGGGAAAATAATCAGTTTGTGAAATAATGTTTAGCATATTTATGAGTCACTTCTGTACTGCTAATAAAAGGCACAATAATATTCTCTTCACTTGTAGCTGCATCATAATTTAAGAACACATTAGTTCCAAAACACTTGGTTGTATCCAAAAGGGAAGTTTGGCTATTTAAGAGCTTGCTCTGGGAAATATCTCCAGCTTAACTCTGTCTTACTCTCAACCCTTACTTTGTAGGCTGCTCTCAGCAACTATGTATTCCATGCATTTTACGTGTACTCTTCCTGCTTTTGAAATAGATGCAACCTTTTCTATGGACGTGTTTAATCTCTTCAATTTATTATGCCTCATGGATCTATGAGCTATGCCCTTTCCAACTTTAGGATATTCTCATTCCTTTATCCTTTCTTGAGACACTTTTACATATCCAACATATAATTCTAACCTAATGTGGAACAATTTGATGTGTAGGGAACTCTTTTACTCATGCATTCAATAAATATTTATTCCATGACAAGGTCATGTTAAGAGCTGAACACACAGGTTGAGTGCAGTGGCTCATGCCCATAATCCTAGCACTCTGGGAGGCGGAGGCAGGTGGATAGCCTGAGCCAGGAGTTCAACACCAGCCTGAGTGAGAAAGATACCTCCATCTCTAAAAATAGCTGGGCATTGTGGCGGGCGCTTATAGTCCCAGCTACTCAGGACATAGAGGTAAGAAGATTGCTTGAGCCCTAGAATTTGAGGTTGCTGTGAGCTATGACAGCACTGCACTCTACTGAGGGTGACAAAATGAGACTCCATCTCAAAAAATATATATGTACAGCTGAGCATACACGGAATCACAGTGTTCAAATTCTTAGAGTTGAAAGTGGTTCAGAAGGAAATATGTGCAGAGCTTTATGGACTAAATTGACCCGCAGATGTCTTCCTCAGGGAAACAATTCTGAGCTGAGACTTGAAAAATTAGTAAGAAATTTAGCCTGACAAAAGATTGGGAAGAAATAGCATTCTAGCCAGAAGGGATAGCATGTGTTCTCTTGATATATAAAGGAAACAGTACCATAGTGCCAAAGGATGAGGAACAATTGTCATTTATAAAGCAACCAAAAGTTTGTCTTTCAAATTTTTTTATCTAAAGTGAGCAATGGCAATGGATTCAAATCAACACCATCATACATTTCCCCTGAAACCCTGGGCCAGTTTGTTTCTTCAAGTATGAATGAGGGGAGACTGTCTAAAACCACAAAAAGTAGGAGGGATGGTTAAGTGAGAAAAAGTCATGTCGCACACTAAGCATTGTGCCTTGCCTAAAATATTTCAGCTGTTAATTATTTCCAGGTCCAGATCAGGTTATTCTTGTGGAAAACTTGAGAAATCTGGTTATAGAAAACACAGAGGTTGTTTAAATTTTCATGTATCTACATATATAATTATTTATGTGTTTTTATATATATTCCTGAATGCAAGAGTTTAAGCTGGCATAAAAGAATCAATGAATGAAGCAAATTCACAGAGTTGTGATTTAAAACAAGCAAGGAGAGTGCTAAATGAAAGAATCCCACTCCCTGAGTTTTAAACGCTCATTTGAAATTTCTCTTGTTCTTAGAACTTGGTGTCTTAAATGGCTTCATGAATCAGAATTTGGTGTCCTTTTTGTGCTCTCAGTTAATCCCAACATGCCTAAATGCCATACATAGTTATTGAATCTGGGACTGAGTGACAGGCAGAAGATCCATTGGTCAATCTGTACTAGGTTTTCTTTAAAGATGTCCCTTCCCATTCAAATACAAGTTATATTTCACTTATAAAAGGCACTTTCTCTGCTGAAGACTCATTTTCTACAACTGCAAAAAGACCCTTGGCCACTTTTTTCTGGAAATTGGGAAAAAATGTTAATTATTTACTAACGTAAGCATAACTTACTAAGAATATGTCCAATGTTTACCAGAATCTGAATTTTTTTTTTCTTTTAATGAACCACTCTGCAAAAGGCCCAAGTAGGGGATACCCAATGTTTCTTTTAATCTTAACTACTTTGGGAACAAATCTGGAGAAGGAAAAATAAAAAAATAAAAGTTCATCGAGTTAAAGTTGTTAGTCTTATGCAATATCTGCAATGCTTTCTCTTTATTTCCAGTCTCTGTCAGGCAACCTACCATGTTACATGGACCAAAAATACAGGCAAAACTCCGTATTTCTCTAAGCAAATTCTGTGTCTTATCTACTGACTCCTCTGGGCTAATGCTGTGCCTGTCACTGCAAGATATTCGGACAGATAATAGTATAAATAGGCAAACAAACAAATTAATTTTAGGAAAACAAGGCACACATGGATAATGAAACATAAATTACTGCAAAGCAGAATATAGTTAGATGTAGAAAAGTAAGTAAGATAGATATCTTGTGTTTAAGTCATAGTAAGATAAAAATTGACTGTTGATAGTTTGTCACATTTGAAATAATACTACACTGAACGGAGAGTATTGTGTAAATTAAAAGAGTTGCTTGGATAGAATGATTCTTTACTTTGACCTTAAACTGACACTGATTCTATCAACACATTTTCAACCATCTTATTATTTATCTACCCTGACATTTAATTTAACAAACAATCATCAACAAATTAATATGTGTCACAAGAGGGTTTCTTGCAACTGGCTAGAATCATAGTAATTGGTAACTCTAGCTATTTTAAAGTTGCCATATATGTGAAATTAAATGAAAAATAGAATTAGAGTCCAGACTTTTTTTTAATGTGGGGGTATACCAAAGGAAGAAGAAGTAATAAATGTTTAAAAAAATTATTATTCATAGGTTAGTGTGATAAATTACTCCCTGAATGTATGTTCTGGTCTTTAAAAAAAAAAAAAAAGCAAAACTCCTTCTTTTAAAAAAATAATTCATGTACATCAACTGCTCAAAATCCAGTTTAATGTTTATAAAATATAAAATATGACTATTTCCTGAAATGTACAAAAATGTACTCTATAGTTATTGAAAAATATGAAACATTAGTAAAATGCATATTGGAGAAAGGGAAAGTCCTCCATAATGTGGGGTAAGACCTATTCCTTTGGCAAGAGAGAGATCTGAAGCCCTGAAGAGAGTTTAAGCCATGCTTCTATAGCTGTCAAAGTTAGCAATCTCCAAAACAAACAAAAAAAGATTAACTGTATCATTTCATTCAATCTGTAAGTGCAAAATGAAAATAGAATTTGCTGTTCTATTAAAGATAGTCATCTGATTGGATCATAGTAATTAATATGATTAGATGAACAGTAAAATCAGATAATGTAACTGTTGTGCCAACAGCCACAATTTTAAAACATGATTTTGTTAGTTCCACCCTTCCAATTATTGGTGGCATTTGAGTACAGTAGTGACCCCTCATTCATGGTTTTGCTCACTTTCTAAGATTCATGTAGTATGTGTGGTCAACCACAGTCTGAAAATACTTGAGTATAGTTCAACAACATAGCTGGAGAGATCACATCCACACAACATTTGTTATATTACACCTATATTGTTATAATGGTCCTACTTTATTATTAGGTATTGTTAATTTCTTACTGTGCCTAATTTATAAGTTAAACTTTATCATCAATACACATTATAGGGAAAAACACAGTGTATATAGGGTTTGGTAACCATCCATGACTTCCGGCATCCTGGGGGTCTTGAATGAACATAACTCTGAGAATCAAGGGGGACGGCTATGTGCTGAGGTGCTGAGTAATTTTAACTCCCTCGGGTGCTAATCTATTTGGGGAAGCAGCTCCAGGGTGAACACCACTACGTAGGTTGCAAGAATCCTTTCTTTTTTGTTTGAACATAAGATTTGCCAGTTTTATCTCCAAGATTGATGACTTCAAACAAGAACACCCCAGAACATACTGGAACAATTTGTCCTGATTACAACTCCTCTAATACAAGAATCCATTAGTTCCTTTCTCCTCTGCTAGTTGAAACTCCTGGTTGACCCACAAGCACAGTATCCATTGCCTTAGTTAGTTACCTTTATCTTTCTAGATGTATCACTATAAACACGCCCACTCCTACTTTTTACCCAGTTCGAGGCTTCCCTTTTTTTACTCTCCAAACTTCAATTCTATGCTTATAATTGTAATTTCCATTTTTTTGGTTTGTAAGTTCTAAAAGTTTTTTTTTCTCATTGTGCAAATATTTGTTTATTTAGTACCACCACATGTACAATATAGGTGGAGGTTAGAAGGAAGACAAAGAGAAGGAAGCTAAATAGAAAGGAAAGCCAAATAAATACCCATCATGTTCTGGAGGTGCTCGTAAGCCAGCAGAGCTGTGTGCATCAATCAGTACATTATGGAGATTTTTAAAAGCAGTAATTACCTAAAGAGAAAACCAAAATAAATATTAGTTTCTTTATAAATAATATTAGAAAATTTAGTAGAAAAAGAAATGACAAACCCTTAAAGAGCTCTTGTCACCCTTCCTGGAGGAGAAGAATTAACCTGGAGCTGAAGGGCAGATAGTAACAAACATAGTATGAAGACTCCAAGGCAGACAGGAACATTGAGGAGCAACTTTTGCTTTAATTACAAACCAAAATGCTTCCTGATAGACCGGTAATCAAACTTGTGAGGAGAAAAGCTAAAAGTTTTAGCGTGGAGCAAAGTATGTGTGCATAACACTTCTACTTCCTTAAAATAAAAAAAAAACTGTTAAAAGGCAGCAAATTTCCCCCAAGGTATGGTATTATATTGCATTGTATCTCATTTCATCTCATCTCCTCTCATCTTATTTTTTGAGACTCAGTCTCACTCTGTTACCCTGGGTAGAGTACCCTGGCATCATACTTCACCTCAAACTCTTGGGCTCAAGCAATCCGCTTGCCTCACTGAGTAGCTGGACTACAGGTGTGTACCACAATGCCCAGCTAAGTTTTTTCCTTTTTTTAGTACAAACAGGGTCTTGCTCTTGCTCAGGCTGGTCTCAAACTCCTGACCTCAAGCAATCCACCTGCTTTGGCTTCCCAGACTGCTAGGATTTCAGGCATGAGCCACCACACCTGGCAGGTATCTAATTTTAAAAGTCTGTAGCACATCAGGCACAGACCTTCCTGGTGGGGAGATGGCTTTGAATAGGGTGTCCTTTTGGATCGTCCTCAGTGTTAAGGGTAATAGAGACAGGAGAGTCACCTTTTCAGTGTGATATAAGGAATAGCAGGAAGATGATTTCCAAATAATCTCTCCCAGGAAAAGGTGAAAAGGGCTAAAAGAAAAAAAAAAAAAAGAAAGAAAAGGGCTAAAAGTCTAAAATGAATTACTAAGTACTGAAAGTATGTTCTTTGATATAGTCATCATTCATCCATTCATTTACAGATTGTCCTTGAGGCCTCTTTGCCTCCTGGCCCTGGCAATGGAGACCAGCTTGCTGTCTATGGCAAAGCTATCCTGCTATATAAGCTTTCTACTCTGTAAGCCTATCTTTCTCATTCTCCATAAACTTTGTTTCATGCTTGCCCTAGAAAAAAATTGTTCCTGGGCACCTCCTTACCTTATGCCAGGTGATATGATGCTGAGGATGCAACAATCCAGCATATGTGTTCTTTCCTCCTACCACCATCACAGGCTTATGTTACAGTCCCCTCCGGGTGGCCCTTTTAAATCCCTCAGGCCTCAGTTTTGATTCTTCTGGTCCCTTTCCCTTCTGTAAAGATGGTCACCACTTCTGTCTTGCAGAAGCCAGCTTTGTTTCTTGGGCACATTTCTCCCGACTTGTAATTATATCCCTATTTGTATGTTTACTCATTTCAATTTCTATCTCCTAGAATAGTATGGCTTTTCTCTGAGGCAGAAACCCAATCTGTTTTGTTTACTATATTATACTCATGGTCTTGCAAAGCTCTGTTATATTGTGGATGCTTCAAAACTGGTGCATTTTACAAGGGTACATGTTAAATTTACTTAGTATAGAATATAAATGTCTTAACACAATAACTAAGAAAATGTGGTGAAGCTATGTTAACCAGTTTGATGTAAATATTTCAAATAGTGTATAAAGCCAGAACATTGTACCCCATGATTGCTTAATGTACACAGCTATGATTTAATAAAAAAAAAATTAGCACTAGAGTAAAATTTAAAAAAAAAAGTGAACATATTAATAAACACATCTTTCAGGAGGGAAACCTCCACTGAACTGAGAAGTGGTGAACTATCCCTCTTACTCATGATACATGACCATGGTCCTAGTTTGTCCAGAGCAGAGGAATTGCCCAGAAACAGAATTTCCACTACTGAAACCTGGACATTCCTAAGTAATCTGAGATAGCTTATCATCTTTGCAAATTAGAAGCATGGTTTGCAAGGTAACAGACACTGTATGTACGACTAGGATGGCACTAATACTAACCTACATATGTGTCACACATTTCAGGTTCCAAGAGAATATTCAGCCACAACATCTCCTTGTCTTTTCACATGTATTTGAGACAGACAGAGAAGAGACTATTGTCTTTACAGCAGAGGAAACTGAGGATTAGAAGTTTAATAGATTTCTCTAGAGTTATTTGCCTAAGGATGATAGCCGTGGTACTTGAAGCGACGCCTTTGGAAAGATGCCTGTTTCTGTGCCTGACCCAACACATCACACTGTCTAACCAGCTCACACAGGGATTAAACCTATGACCTTGGCCTAATTAACACCACATTTATAGCAAGGAAGCAGTGTGGGACAAGTGGATATTAATAGTCAACAAACGGGAAATATGGCCAAATAAGGCTCTTTTATCACTTTCATAACAAGTGCAACATATCTGGGTCAGGAATATTTTCTCCAAACTGGTATTTTCTCCAGATTTTTGAAATGTGTTTAGCTGTGTGTGTTTAATGGTCATTGTAATATTGTTGACATTTTGAATATTAAAACTGTTCTTGCCACCATCTCATTATATATGTGGCCTTCTATCGTTTGAAGCCCGCGCTATCATCTTATGAACCTTGTGTATACATAGAGCTTCACTGATGATAAGAATGCTTTCCTTTATCCATTTTTCAGCTCTGACAAAATCATGATAAACAATGAACTCTTGGTAATTAGAAGCTACAGATATTAAGTATAAGAAAATGTAACTACCTTAAAAAGCAAAAAGCAGAAAAATAAATCTTAACTTACAGTTCTAAAAGGATGTTTTAAACCAGTAACTGTTTAAAGAATATGAGTAAAACTAGCCATGTTAAAAAAATGATGAATGCTTTAGAATATAATTGTTTTCTTCATGGCTGCTTAGGAAAAACATCATTCTTTACTTGTCTTCTGGATGAGATAAGACTACTCTGGCAAGAGAGTCATTAAAAGTCAAAAACAAAGATCTACAAGCCAGAAAAAGATGAAATATTGGAGTGAGTCAATGCTGCCTGGTCTTCAGGTTAGAGAACTTTAACCTCTGTCTCACTTGGGGAAGCTCTTTAAAGTGAACACAAAACCCATTAAGAATTAAACCAAAGCATAATGTGTCCAGAAAAGAGCACCTTCCACAATTAAATTGGTTAAAGAAGAGCTAGATCATTTTTTCTTCCAATTTAAGTATTAAAAGGAAATACAGAGAGACATAGTTATTGATTTGGAATTTAGAGATTACATTACAGATATCAAATTTAAAAAGAAGAAACCTGCTTGGATAATCACAACCTGGGCAAATAAAGAGACTTTCTCGACGGGTAAGCCTGGTTGCATCACTCGCTGATAAATATAATAAAGTGCTCTTACCCACTGGCTTTATTTTGTGCAGACCTCAAAGGGTGATCCACACATTTGGAAAGCAGATGGGGGTAGAAAACATGGTTAACTCCCATTCTAATCCCTCTGTTTGTCCAAGGCATGTCTCTCCTTTCATGGATGCTCAGTTCTTTTCATTTCAAAGGGATAAGTGTTCTTTAGCTTCTAAAATGATCATTTCTCATATACGGATGAAAAGAAAACAGTAAGAATTCTTGCCATTAAGGCTATTTTACCGCAGGGCTAAGAAGAAAATTGTCAAAGAACCAAAGGCCTCCTGTTAGTAAATGTTGCTAATTTTGCTATTCCTCCCAATATTAATTTTATAATGAATCAAAATTAAAAAGAAGTAAGCTCTTGACAAGAAAACATTTGGAAAGTGCTGATATTAGGATGGAGATCTAGATAGATTCAGATATGGCAAGTTTAATCACATAGCATGTGAAAATCAGGGGAAACATTTAATAAGCTTACACTCACAGGGGCATTTTTGTTCTTTAATGAATAATGACTTAGATTATGCATGAAGAAAACTCATTAAAGAAGAAACAATATAATTTGGAAAGGTGATCACGAATATGCAAAAATACAGCAGTAAATAATTATACTCTACAAATAAAGCTGAAATAACAATTTTAATATTAGCCTAAGTCAAGCATATGGTATTAAAGTGAGGTCATATTTAACTGAGAAAAGGCAACATCTAAACTAGGCATAAAAGGCATAAATATGCCATTTTAGAAGGCATAAAATGTCTATTCTTATATAGGACTAATACAATATCAAAATACATAAAAAAAATCACTTCCAGAAATAAAAAGAGAAATATATATGAAGACAATAGTAACATAAGATTTTAATAATCTATTATTAGCCTATAAAAAGCAAATGAAAGACATAATGAGAACATAAAATCTCTGTGCTATTTTTAATAAAGCAGAATTGTTGTTATATTTCAAAAACTATGCTTTCTTTGCAACAAAAAATACACCTGCATCTCAAGCACCACTAGAGCAATTAAAAACACTGATCAAATATCTGGTGGCAAAAAATTTTGTATTTTATAAAACAGAAATTTTCCATACTGTTGACTACAATATTTTAAAAATCAAATTGCTTAGAGTTTTAAAATCTCAAATATTTAATCAAAAATAAGCTAGTGAGCAATTAAAAAATTTATATGCCACCTTTCAAATCTAAGAAATATAATAAACTATAGTTAAAGTAAATTGCATGCTTTTAATACTTTGATTGATAAAGTAAATGAATAAAAGTATCATGAATAATTGATGTTCTTAAATGTGACTTTTATTTTAAAATAGAGAAAATAAAGAAAACTTACACCTAATTTAAGAATTTTAAAGGAGGAAAAAAAAGAAAAGCAAACAGAGTAATTACTATAGAAAGCAAAAATTAGAAAGCAAGAAAGATAATTTTAAAAAAAACAGCTAGTTCCTTGAGAGAAAAGCAGTAAAATGCACCAAACTCTCACAGATTTAAATATAATAAAGGAACTATGCAAATAGCTGAAAAAGAAATTTAAAACATTTATGATTATCCTATCTACATATGCTTACAAGTAAACTTAAAATTTCTTGAGAAAATCAATTGCTAAAATTGGCAAATGAAGAGACATAAAGCCTATATAGACCATTCAGACAGGACAAAACTAAAAACAAACAAACAAACAAACAAAAAGACACCCCCCAAAAAAACAAACAACCCACAAAAACTGCTTTGGAGCCATTACTAATATTTATTCTCTTACACTTTTAAGAAAGAATGGTGTCATCTTACCTAATTCATCCCAAAATACAAGAAAGAAAGAAAGAAGAGGCAAAGTCACCTGAGCTATGGCACAGACCAGTAAGGACCACATCAAAGCCCAGTGCTATTTGTCACAGTACAGCTACAGTCTTTCTCTGGTATACAAAGCATAAATTTTTTCAAAATTATGTTTTTTTTAAATCCATTTTACGTATGGGAATACTGAAACTCAATAAAATAACATAACTTACATAAGACCACCTAGTAGAAGACTCACGTTTGTCCGTTTTAAAGCCTTAAAGTCTGTAATCTTTCTGCTAATTCGTAAAATCATGAGCCCCGAATCATCAGCCCTGACAGTAATCCTGCACTTACACTCAGAATAGCTCACTCATTGTATCCTAATCACACTTAGCTTTCAAGCCTCAATTCTATTTGGTAGTACAAACTTGAATTCCTTTAAGTCAAGACAATTGAGTTACTTCTGATTCAAACTGGATTTCTTCTAGGAAATTGCTCAATCATTTCGGGATTCTTCTGAGGATCTTCCACCCTTTTCCTATCCTATCTCTTCTCTTTCGGGTGATGAAGCTCTGGAGCTTTTGGGTGAGGGAAAGAAGCTTACGCAGACCCTGGGTGTAGGTGGAGGAAGGACCTGGTTCATGATTACCTCCCCGCTGGTTTTGGGGGCTTGAGTGTTTCAACTCTTCCATTGGCTCAAGCAAAGTGGCAAATGCCCAAGATTATTGAGCAGTGACCTCTTTCTGCTCGTGCTCTGCTATAGAATTTCCTTCCCCTGCATCTCTGAGACCTTCAGTTGACTTGCTAGCTTTCATATTTCATCCTCCACTCATTGGATTTCTTGTGTACCATGTAGATAAGGAGACATGAACATCAGTCCTCAGTGCTCTTTCTCCTTTGGCCCTCCTTGCCACCTGTTCTACTCAGCAGTTGCTGTTTCAAGTTGAGATGAGCAACTAAGGAGTTCCACTCCTCCACCCCACAGTTCTACACAAGAGGTAGGACACCCATCCTCTGGAGTTTCACTCAGAAAGAGCTAACTAAGGAGTATTTTTCAGAAACCTGGTACATAGAACACTAATACCTAGATGTTGAATCTCCTTTCAACGTCTAGGTATTAGTGTTCTCTCTCTGAGCAGGCCCTAGTTGCTACAATAACCCAGAACATATCATGATGTGGAGATGAGGATAACCCCAAAGTCCCAAGAGAATTCTCAGATCAAGGATATGTCCTCTCCAACGACCCCTTAATGTTGAGGATAGAATAGAAGAACCTCATGGGATTCAAGTTTCTAACCTCATTCTCCAAACAAATCCAACGTTTAAAAAGACAAACTCACTTTTTTCATCCCAGATAATATAATTGTCATTTCAGAATCCTTAAGCAAAACATTAAGGAAAAAAAAGTATCTTTTTTACAACTATATTGGCAGCTTCCAAAAGATCCTTTTGATCATCTTAATTAAAAAATCTTCTTTCTATCTTGACAGTATAAATTTATGATGCTGGATCACTGAGGTAAGAAGAAATTGAGGTAGCCAGGGATGTGCCAAAGATACGTATCCAGGAACTTTATAATTTTTTAAACTGAAAATTGTAGTGAAATGAATAAAAGAATCAACCTTGGGCTAATTCTTTTTTTTTTAATTTCAGGTTAGGGTACAAATTTAATTTAATGTGAGGGTACAAACCAGGTCAAAATATTGGCATATGTTACGGAGAGTCCCTCTTGTAGCTGTGCCCCACACCCAACATATGTTCCCTGTACCTCTACATTGTGCCCATCAAGTGGGAGCACACCAATCCCCCCTCCTCTCTTCTCCCTTCTCCCTCATTTCCCCTTCCCCCAACTTGCATTGAATTGAGTTTTATTCCTATGTGGACATGTATTAGATCATCTGCTGGCTTTGTATTGAGTACATTGGATATTTGGATAGTATTGAGTACATTGGATATTTGCTTTTCCATTCTCGTGATCCTTTACTAAGAAGAATGTGCTTCAACTCCGTCTGGGTTAATACAAAAGATGTGAAGTCACCGTGTTTTTAATGGATGAATAGTGTTCTGTGGTATACATATGCCATAGTTTGTTAAAAATCAGTTCCTGAGTTGATGGGTATTTAGGCTGTTTCCACATCATGGTGATTGTAAATTGAGTTGTGATAATCTAGTACAAATGTCTTTATGATAAAATGACTTTTTTTTTCTTTTGGGTAGATGCCTAGTAGTGGGATTATGGGATCAAATGGGAGGTCTAATTGGAGTTCTTTGAGGATTCTCTATACTTCTTCCAAAGAGGCTTTTTTAGTTTGTAGTTCTACCATCAGTATAAAAGTGATCCCCTTTCTCCACATCCACATCAGCATCTGCAACTTTGGGACTTTGTGGTGTGGGCTAATCTTACTGGGGTTAGGTGATCTCAGGGTGGTTTTGATTTGCATTTCTCTGATGATTAGGGATGACGAGCATTTTTTCAAATGCATTTTAGCCATTTTCCTGTATTGCTCAGAGAAGATTCTCTTCATTTAATTAAGATATTGAAACAATTTGGAGTATCATCTATTCTGCTTCCATAGTGAATACAATTTAGATAAGAATACCTGAATGGTTAATCTATTTGCTTTAAATTTAATGACATATACACTAGTCAACAGAGTATATGTAGATGATTTAATTATATCACATAGACATGCTCTTTAAACAAAATATAAGAACCACAAAAAGCTCCTAGGAAATTGGAAATAATCCTAAAATCCTCCTTTTCTTTCAGCCCCATTCACCCTGTCATTTACCAAATATTATCAGTTCTACTATCTTAATATTAATATCTTTGATCTCTGCCCTCACTCTTCTATTTTGGTAATCAATGATTTAGTCTGACATCATTTTTGATGTATATTACACACTCTGTCTTCATAAATTATTCCTCTTTCTGCTTTTCACCTCCAATTTTATCTCTGTATTCGCCAATTCTGACCTGATCTGTTAAAAATCCTTAGATAGCTTCCTACTGTCTTCAGAATAAAATATCCAAGCAGCTTAGTGGCCAGGTGTTCCACAGCCTCCTGGGAGCTGCTCACACCTTCTTCTTCTTCCTGCCTCGCCTCTCCTTACTATCTCCTTCTCTTTATTTTGCTGGCTGCACCTGCAGTACCTAGACATTATCTAGTTTTCATCTCTTGAGTTTGCGTGTGCTTGTTGTTCCTCTTTCTGGAACATCCTTCCTCTCTTCCCTCCCTTACTTAGCTAATTATTACTCATCTTTTAAAGTACGGTGCAAGCAGCACTTCTTCTCAAAAACCATTCTCCCTCTTTCCCCAACCCATGCCTCATTTGAATTAGCATATTGCTGTCCACTAGGCTCTCCTTATAGAGGATTAGCATTAGGGATGGGGTTAGGATACCTGCTCTCTTGAGCACCACACTGAACTTGTTTATGTTGTTTCTTCTGAGGCAGTAAATCTGCAGAAGACAGTGAATATGTCTGTGTTATCATGAAAAACTCAGAACCTAGTACAATTTTCACTGGCATAGCAGTCATTCAAAAAGTATGTCTTGACTGAGTCACTCAATAAATACAAAATTAGTTATTTGGTGATTATGTAATTGTGAGCAAAATACTTAACTGTCTCAGCTTCTTCATCTATAAAATTGGTATAACGTTACACCTATTTCCTAAGAATTCTGAGTCAGCTGAGATCACTCACATAGTTCTCTGCCAAACAAATGTTGTCTGACAGACTCATATCTATGTCCCTAATCTCCCACTTTTATTGGAAGGGACACTACTTGCACTGTCTTAGCAAGCTCAATAACCTTCTCAAGCTTCATATTTCTTATCTATTAAGAATTTAATGTTAGGCAGGGCCTGCAGCTCAGTGGGTAGGATGCACCAAGCCTGGCAGATTCAAACCAGGCACAGACTAGCTAAGACAACAATGAAAACTGCAAAAAAAAAATAGCCAGGCATTGTGGTGGGTACCAGTGGTCCCAACTACTTGGGAGGCCAAGGGAAGAGAATCGCTTAAAGTTGCTGTGAGCTGTAGCGCCACACACTCTACCCGGAGTGACAGCTTGAGACTCTGTCTCAAAAACAAAAACAAACAAAGAATTTAATATTAGTACCTTCTAGTGCTTAAATGAGATAATGCACAGAAAATATGTAATGAACTATAGATATGATCCCTGAAAGTATAGTCTTAACACAGAAAATGTGTAGCCAAAATTAGCACATAGTAAATAATAAGAGATAGTTGTGATTATTATCAGTAGAGTTTGAATGCTAATAACACTTATTATTGACAGGTTATAAACAAACCTCTGATTATAACTCCAGAAATGCATTACAAGGAATTTTTCAGATCTTCAATAGATGTGTAAAAGAATAAATTACCTAAAACAAAAGTTTAGCACTTAAAAATAAATGAAATGCATAATAAAATCTAATTACCACTATTTACATATGGAATTTATTTGAAGTAAGATCAATAAATTATCCTCAAAATTTATATCTGTTTTTTTTCTAGAACTGAAAAGACCTTGATGGCAGGGAACTATAATAGCTAGCCATGTACATATCTAGGGCAATATATTTTGACATTCTTCAACTACTTTGGAACACCGAGCATCAGGGGAAGCAGAAATAGCACAGGAAAAAAAGGAAAAGAAATTAAGAATGACTTTAGAGAAAGCAAAGGAAACATGATTTTCACTTGACCTACATTTATAAAGGGAAGTACTGCAACACAGAAATTATGTGGAAATGCTGGACAGAACAAAGACCCACGGCTTAAATTTCATTTTTGCCATAGATTGTGGAAATTATTAGGTTTTCTAAAAACTCTTAATTTGTGGACTGTTTGAAGAATGAGGATGTCTATTGCAAAAATAAATTTTAAAGATGTGGTTCTTCAAAAAAGGAAATTTGTCTTAAATTGTTGTCTTTAATCAGTTTTGACAGAGAGCATGCCCTGGACAGTCCGAGGATACTTTATTTCCTACTTACTTCACATAACTGATAATGTTAGTATTGCATCAAACAGAGACAGCTTGGTGCCTGCCCTACGGATAGAGAAAATTTTAAAATGGGAGGATAAGGCAGCCTTAATAAGTACATTATATTTATCTTTTAACGTTGGCTATATTTGGCAGCTTCTGAGGACAAATGGCATTTTCTCTGCAGTATCAACTAATACACCAAAGAAAGGTTAGCAGTGTTACTTTCAAAAGACATTAAACACTCTGTGCTGATAAAGCTGCTTTCATTGTTCTCCATTTACCTAAGTAGCTTAAAGCCTTTTTTGGAAGACACCAGAGAATGGAATATAAACATTTTCTTTAAGCAAAGCACATTTTTTTCAGAGCCAGCACTGGTTATATTGGGATATCCAACTTATCTGGATACAATTTTGAGGTGCTTAGGGTATAGTGAGAGGATCAAGGCAAACATATATGTCAAATATTTCTTTTTGTAGCAAGATTGGGAAACCAAAAAAGGCAAATTATTGGGAAAAAAACAAATCTTGATTTTAAACGAAGGCATACCTAACTTAGTGAATCTAGTTCTATGATCAGAGTTACAGAACCAGGACGGTCTGTTAAACACAATCCTGAAAAACATGTGTGCGTGTGTGTGTGTGGGGGTGGTATGTGTATATATAGGGATGGGTGTGGGGTGGGTGGGCATGTGTGGGGTTGTCTGTGTGTGTGAGATGTGTGTGTGTGGCTGAGTCAGTATGTGTGTGGGGGAATGGGTTGGTGAGGGTGTGTCTGTGGGGGCTGAGTTGGTGAGGGGTGTGGTTGTGAAGGAGAGTGTGTGTATGGGTGGGTCAGTGTGGGGGGTAGCTTGGGGGATGTGTGAGTGTGGGTGTGTGTGCATGTGTGGTGTGTGTATATATGGGGGGTGGGTCAGTGGGTATAGGTATGTGGGTGTGTGTGTGGGGTGGGTTGGTGGGGGTGTTATGTGGGTGTGAGGAGTATGAGTATGTGTATGGATGGGTCAGTGTGTGGGTTGGTGGGGGTGTGTGAGCATGGGTGTGTGTGTATGGGTGGGTCAGTGTATGGGGGTGGGTCAGTGGGTGTAGGTGTGTGGGGGTGGGGGTGTATGTAGGGTGTGGAGAAAGGATGGAGAAGAAAGGACATGAGAAATAAGCAGAACCAGGAATGCATAGAAATACAAATCCTGAAAAAAGTGAAGGCATTGAAGAAAATATCATGAACAAAAGGGCTAGCCCCCAACCCTCAAGGAGGTGCTTTCAATTAAATCATGCAGTTGCTCAAGAACTAGCAACACATAATTTCTTTCTTTACATTTGTATCCAACGGTGAGTTTCTCAGTAGCTTTTAACAAAAGCGATGCTGCTTAGTAACCTCTTGTAAGTTTCTTCATTGTTTTACATATTTAAATGCATTCCTTTCTTTTACTTTGGAAAATATATTACTGTCTGCAAACTTTTGATTATGTGATATTAAATAATGTGGATAATGTCTAAGGGTGAGACACAGAAATCAAATTATTTTGACCATTAAATAGTTCTTCCTTTGAATAGTTCATCAGATTTCTGATTTGAAGCTGTACTTATATCTCTTTTCAGCATCTAACTTTTCATCTGCTAGTCTTATATCATCTTGTGACCTTAACTAGATTGTAAACCCTTGTATCAGATTTTTTTCTTGTGTCCTCCATGGGGCCAAGCCAGTATCTTGCCTGTAGATTAATAATTAGTTTAATTTGATTTGATTAGAAACAATATTAGGATAGAAATCAGCTATAAATAGTGGCTTAATTTTAAAGTTAACTTGGACTCTCTGGAGAAAAAAAAATAAGAAAAAGTTCTAAGATGAGGTAGAAAATTAACACTTTATTTACTCATTTATTCACTCAAAACTGTTAGAATGACTTTCATGTGCCAGATAGCATTCTAGTCTTTTGGGACACATTGGTGAACAAGGCAGACAAAAATACTTGCCCTCAATAATTAATGTATTGGTGAGGGTAATAAATGCCATGGAGGGAAAAAAAAAAAAACCAGAGAAAGGATCAAAGGAGCACCAGGGAAGAGACATTATAGGAATGGGTTGAGTTTTTAGTAGGGCAGCCAGGGAAAGACTCTCTCAGAAGGAGATATTCCAACAAGACCTGCAGGAGGTGGAGAGCAAGCCAGGAGAGAATCTGGGAGAAAAATATTCCAGGCAGAGGGACACATGTGAAGGCCTCGAAGTAAAAACATGTATGTGTACTCAGAAACCAGCAAGGCAGCCCTGTGGACCAAGCCTTGTGACTGGTGCTGTAGGAGATGAACCCGGAGAGAGGTTCAAGTCCCCAGAGCCTCATGGGCCATTGCAAGAACTTGTTCATCGGGTGGTGGCAGGAGCATACGATGTAAACAGCAGATTTTAACAAGAGAAGTACCATGATCTGACTTCTGCTTTAACAGGCTCTTGTTTTCCTGAAGGTAGATTATAAAACCAGTCAGGAGGAATGTCAACAGTGTAGGTAGGAAACGAAGATGATTTTGACCAGTGTGGCAGCAGTAAAAGTAGTGAAGAGTGACAAGTTTCAGATTATATACTAAAGAGAGAGTTGACAAGATTTGATAATGTACTGTGGAACTAAGACAGAATCATGAATGATTAAAGATGTTAAGAAATATTAAACACAGCCTTGAAATAAGACAAAAGAATAACAGCTTGCCCTTCCACATCAGATCATTTCCTCACAGGCGCCGGCAAGGATGATTTAATTCTCTAGGGCATGGACAAATGTTGACTTACTATTTACTGTTGTGAAATAACTTCATTATTGTGGAGTTGTAGGTTCACTGGGAAACTTCTGTCTGGTAGAGTTATGAATACTTCCCAGTCAGTAGAGATAACCTTGATAATGTCATTATTCTGAAGGTTACTAATCACTTTTGCTTCTAATTTAGCAAACTTATTTTGCTTGCTTTCCTAACTGACTATATAATGCCTGTTTGTCCTTTGAATCAGCTACACCTCTTTTGAGTCCTTTGATTTTGTTTGAATCAATTTTCCACCCCCATATGGGAACTAAGACATTTTTGACACATGCTCACTTTATATTTTTATGAAAGTCATATTCCTGTATTTTTACAAAAGTTGGGGGTATGACCAATTAAAGGAATTAAGCTACCACTTACAAAATTGAGGGAAACTATGAGGAGAATAATGTTTAGGGACAAGGTACACAAGGAAAGGGGACTGGGTTCAAAATATAAAATGTGAAGCTCTAAGCATTATAGATGGTGTTAAAAGTCATGAAAGTTTTAAGGGTACTCATCAAGAAAGTCTATTTTTAAAAAATTTGTAAAGACTGACACTCAGACATTTCAACTTTTAACGTTAAGGAGATGGAAGGACCAAGAAAAAGAAGCACCTTAGAAAAATCTAGGGCCCTGACATTGTCTTGGAAGATAGTTAGAAAAGGTATTTCACGCAGCAGGTAGCAACCCCTTCCATCAAATGCAGTGGAGTCCTCAGGTGAGATGAAGACTGAGAACTGGCCACTCCACTTAGAAACAAATGTGTCCTTGGTGTCCTTAGCCAAAGCATTTTTGATAGGATTATAGGGTTAGAAGCCTAACTGGAAAAAAAGTTTAAAAGCAAATGAGAATAAAGCATTTGGAGAGAGAGAATACAGATAAGTCATAGGAGGAGTTTAACTGCATAGAAAAGGAAACTGATTTTGGCAGGAACAAGAGCCCATAAATGCAAACTTTTTAAGATGAGAGAAACTGTTATTCATGTGTATGATTATGTGAATGATCGGACTGATAGGAGTAAATGGATGGTGGCAGAGAAGAGGGAGGAATGGTTTGAACAGAGTTCTTGAGTAGGTAAGATGGAAGAGGGCCTAATGAACTAGTTAGAATTGACCTTACTCTTATAATTGGTTACCCATACTAACAGGAGAAAAGCAGAATGTGTGGGCACAGATTTAGGCACAGATCTGCCCTGGAAGTGAGAGAAGGCCGCCTGACCATGTGCTTTCCTTCAGCCAAGTTCAACTGTGAGGCCGCAGACACAGGGTGTGTGTATAGTACCAAAAGTTTGATTAAACAGCAGGTGGGCTTTTGACAGGTGCTCATAAAGAAGCAAGAGAGTCTCAAACAACCTGCAGATTTATAAAAAAGTTTTCACAATAATGGACCACAGAATTAAGAGAAAAAGGAGAACAGAAAGGACATGAGGGGGAAATGATAGAGAAAAACACAGATCAGCGGATTGGAGGGTTTGGTGGAATTAAAATAATGTTAGAAACAGAAAATTCGAAGAAGAAATCTATAAAGGTAGGAAGTGGTATTGGAAGGTTAATTCTTGTAATTCATATTATAGACGGTCATTAATCTGGATGAACTATGAATCTGGATTATGATTATGAAATTTAGCATCTAAAATAGATGACGAAAAAGGAAGCAGAGACACAGAACCCTGTGAGCACACACAGCCCAGCTGGTAAGTGGTGTGGAGGATTGGGGAACCCAGGACTTCTGACTGGGGAGACTATACACATTATGCAATCACGCCATTGTTCAGCTGTTTGTAATGTAAGTTGCATTGCTTTTTAATTGCCATTATTTGGAGAAATAGGAAGTAATTCTAAATAGTAGAATTACTTATTTTATATTACAAAGTGCATGGTCTTCCAAATAATTCTTTCCAAAAGCTAATCTTTTCTACTTCTACAATAACACTTGCTAAGTGAACAATACTCAGCCTGTTGCACTTTTCACCAAGAACCCAAGCAGAAAGCAAAGGAGGACAACTGGGAACAGTAGAATAAGTATCTGCCACATGACCAGAGATAATGAGAGTGAATCAAATGAAGGATGAAAAAGGAAGGGGAAATTGTTAAAGAAGGTGTACTGGGAAGGAAAAAGACCGTATGTACACAAAAGTAAAAGGAAATACTCTTTTACTCTTGCATAGGACTCAGAAAAGCCCACAAATATTAATAATAATAACCAGCCCATTGATAGATTTACTTAAGAATTTATATTACAAGAAAACAAAACAGGATGACTGACCATTAACACAATCAAGGTATACTGATCTCTCAGGGCTGATAAACTACTACAGACATCTAAGGAATGGGGAAGATTTGGGGTGTTTAGAATTACTCACAGTAACATTATTTGCTCAAGAAAAGAGCATACCTGTGATTTATTTTGTGAAGTTTAATTATTTAATAAGCTATTTATTTTATTCATAGTGACTACATTATAACTCACAAGTAATGCCCTTTTTATGTTTAAAACCCCAATACTTTTTGCATTATGAGTACCTAAATCCAAATGATGCCAAGAGTGTGTCTAAGCAGGGATGGTATCTTTAGAATTGTTTCTGCTGGTACCTTCTCCGTGCAAGGAGGGCTTACAGGCTTATCATCTCAATGTTTGCTTTCACAGCCGCTGCTCTCTCGCTGTGCATCCAAGTGCATATTCAAGAGCTTGATTCCACTTTTGCTTTTAAAAACAGAGCATTAAAAAGATAATAATCTCAACTAGCTTAGCATCATGTAAATTTTCATACTGTGATGTCAGAAGTAGAAGACAAATGTAATAAAAACAAAAAATACAGGAATGGCTTTGATTTATAGTGCATTTGCCTGTAAGGTGTCAAATTACTTCTTAAATCCTTGTCCACACCCTCATTATATAAAGATGATCCTCTGTCATTTTTATTCATGATGTTAAAGAAAAAAAATAGTTTGAGAACAAATGTTAATCGCACAATATCAGTTTTATAATAAAGACAAAAAGACTTAAGATTGGAATGGTGTTATTTAAACAGTTCATTAAGAAATTATCTCGAACAACTGTTCCTAGCACAACAAACATGACTGAACACATAGACATTTGTTCTGTTCATTTGACTGGCAAGAAACACCATTCCTTAATTCCAGTTTACACATTCCTAGCAATTTTTGTAACAGCACTGAGAAAAACTAAACAGTACATTTCTAGGGGATTATAGCACTTTTCAGAGAGTCCTAATCACTTGAAGAACATTACTAGACACAAGGTTTAAGGCCAAAATATGCTAATTATATACAAAAGCAATGTCTATCTTTAAGGAGGGCTTCTGAACAAGATTAAATGGTATCTGAACTTATGTTCTACCTTATAAGAATTTTAGGGATTTACAGTTATCAAATAACTTGAAATTTTAGAAAGCATTTCGGTTGCTTGTAG
The DNA here is from genome assembly GCA_963573935.1 of Arctocebus calabarensis. Lineage (NCBI taxonomy): Eukaryota > Metazoa > Chordata > Mammalia > Primates > Lorisidae > Arctocebus > Arctocebus calabarensis. Next base: position 34,773 of record CAUYON010086116.1, on the reverse strand, counting down.
AAGCTATGGTCAAATTACAGTTTCATGACAATGGTACTAAAAATCTTTAGAGTTCTCGCTTCCCTTTTACCTGAAAAAAATGTAGTCCCATTGTTTGTTTTGATGTATAAAGTTATTTATCTTAGATATCTAAAGTTCTAATTTCTTAACTCCCTACACCTCCACATCCCATGACCTATCATGTTCTGTATAGAGTGTCACTGTCAAAGTTTGGCTAGATTATGCCCTGTCTGTAAGTCCCCTGAAGTTTGATGAGCATGTAAGGATTTCTTTTAATAGAGACAGAAATCTCTGCAAGTCATTTTTATCCCAGGAGCACCTACCAATCATGGTCTGTTTCACTCAGGCCTTAGAATGTGACGAAGGATTATGTTTGACTCTTGGAATTCTAATGCATCTGGGTATTTCTTGACAGAAAATGATTGTTTTCACTTACCTTATTTATGTTTGTCAAATGCTTTTGATGTTTTGAATTGTTCCATGTCCATTGTTTTTCTTCAATTAACTTTGAGAAATAGCAAAGTGGCTCCAAATGTTAATTAGATTTTTTTGTTCAGATATAGTCAATAGTCATAATTCATGCAGTTACAAGTGAGAGATAAGCCAATATAATTTAACAAAAAGGTGGGGGAGAGTTAGTTGGTTTATCAAAGCATTAACTTGAAACACGATTGAATATAATAGTTTCTCTTGGTCTCTGGATTCTGCTTTCTTTCTCTCCTTTTCGTTCTTAGATTACCTCATCCCCCAGGATGGCAAGATAGTTTCCAATAGCTGTAGGTGTACCATATTTCATGGGTTCTCCATTATCACTGATTGTAAGAAAAAACTTTATGTACCTGTAAAGAAGGAAAATTGCTGACCTTTAAATAATAACACCATAATATCTTAAGACATAGATCATAAAATGTACCCTCATACCAGAGATATTAAAATGTGGGTGAAAAACAAGCATTCAAGGACCAATGAAATATGATGGGCCATTTTCTTACCAACTCTAGAGTAATAATAGATTCTTATAATTCTTAACATATATCATAGTCAATCTTCATTAAGATCATGCTTGTTTCTCAATGAATTAGAGGGCATGGCCAAGAAAACAGAGCATGCTAATCAGTCTCAATCAAAGCCCTTGAGGTAACAGTTGGAAAGGAGTGATTTCCCTAAAGAAATTATAAAATCTTTTCCAGAAGAAGAGTGAATAAATTCTGGAAGGACAAAAAATAACATTAGGTGTTCAACATTATAAGCCTATGTAATAATAAAACCACAAGACTTCTCACTTTCATTGAATAATTATAAATGACTTCACTGAATATTTGATCTCTGCTACAGGAAAAAGTTTGAGGACACTAGACATGGACAAGGAAAAATAACATTTTAGAGACTGAACAGTCCTTGAAAATAGTTCACTTTTGCTTAAAATATCTCCCCCACCTCCATTTCTTGCTTCAAATTGTTTTCTCACTAAAAAAGCCACCTAGCATTACCCTGAAGCCTTTAGTATCAAGACTAGCAATAGTACAAGCTGAAAAAATAGGACAATCACAGTATCCTAGCAATGCACTTGCTAGAGAGTGCTATACACTTAAGCCAAATTTCATCTTATGTTTTAGTCTGGATGAGGTTTATATAATAATTTAGTATCTATTGAGCAGCGTATAGAGCATTTTCATCACCAAAGGGAACAGGTAACAACAAAGGAATAGGTATTTTACAGAGCCCAATATCCAAGAGTAACTGGTTACTTTTAGTCCAAATTATAGGTAAGAACTAAAAAGTATCATATAGGCAGTTCAAGAATTTTGGTTGTTGGGGCTATTTTAACCAATGGGTAGTGCTGACACTCCTTTGCTAGGAACCCAGACTCTTTATCTCAAAAGATAAATGCAAAGATGTCCAAAGTCTGGCTACTTAGTGTTGGAGAGGGAATCAATCAGTGGAAGACCCCCCCAGCCTGCAGAGCCCTACCATGCGGCCCTCACTGGGGCAGGAGAAGAGCACTGCTGGGCACGAAGTGACAGGCCACAGAGTCAGGGGTGGCTGCAGAATTTAAAAGCTATTTAAAATTCAGGTATTATGTGCTAAGTTCCTACTCTGCAGATGTCTTAGGTGCTTTTGCATTTATTCACTATTCTCAAAGTGAAAATGAATTCAACAGTCAAAAATCCGGAGCAGCAAGAGCCACAAAATAACACAAGATGAGAACAACACAATGTGTGACCCTCAGCCCTGCCTCCACCAAGAGCCCAGCAGTGAAAGAACTGCAAGAGTGAGAAACAGAATCTGTAAGACTATGGAATGGGCAGCAAAACTTGGCTTGGCTTCTGTAGGTCAGTGAGTAGGGCCCCAGTCATAAACAACAAGGCTGGTGGGTTCAAGCCCTGGCCCAGGCCTGCTAGCCAACAAAGACAACTCCAACAAAAAAATGGCTGGGTGGTGCCTATAGTCCCAACTACTCAGGAGACTGAGGCAAGAGAATTGCTTAAGCCCAAGAGTTTGAGGTTGCTGTGAGCTGTGATGGCATAGCACTCTACTGAGGGTGACATAGTGAGACTCTGTCTAAAAAAAAAAAAAAAAAAAAAGAAAAACCTATAAAATGCCAGAAGTACACAAAACATGATCTTCTGAAAGGTGTTTAAGACAAGAAAACACAACTGAAGCTTCTGACTATGCCAGCTCACTCCCCTCCCCTTGCACAAACAATCATTTGTCAAATAACTGGCTTCATTCAAGCACAAATAATAGTAAGAAAAGAACCTAGTCAAAACATTTTTGGGCAAATACAGTTTGAACAAACAAATAAAAAAGAATAGGAACTAAGTAAAAGGAAGATACAGAAAATATATCTTAGAATAATGTCTCCTCCCACACATTCCTCACAAAGGTTAACACTTCACCTAGGTTCAAAAAAATTACAAATAACATGTTCAGTCTTTTAATATGCTTCAAAAAGAGATACAAATATTTGAAAAAGTGACTATTAGATAGGAGGAAATAAAAATCAGGCTAGAGGACATCCAGGGATAAATGCATGAGGAAAATAGAAATGTTATACAGATGAAAGTTACAGTAGAATAAAATGAAAAAGTGAACAATGCTGAAAATACATAAAGAGACTTCTAGGCGGGCTATAAGTCATCACTAACATCAAACAAAATAAATATATGAACTATCATGTTATTAAAAAGGTAATGGGAATTGATGAAAATATATATGTAATTGGCATTCTTTTAAAAGAAAACAGAATTTATAGAGCACAGAATTATTTAAACACTCCTTAGAAGGAAAGTTTATTTAATAAACAAAACATGCTTCTGACACAGGAAATATTGACAAGAAATAAAAGTAGAAAGACATATCTTAAAATTACTAAATGTTAAGATGAAAAGAAAATTATATAATCTGCCAGAAAGGCAAAGATCATATACAATGAGAAGTACTGTGTTCATTAGGGTTCTCTAGAGAAACATCAAATATCACACAAGTATACATACACAAACACACACGTGTGCATGCACGCGTGCACACACACATATATATACACATACAGAGAAAGGGCCCAAAGAGGAGGATTATGGGAATTGGTCAGGTGATTATGGAGGCAAAAGTCCCATTATCTGCTCTCAGTAAACTAGAGAACCAGGAAAGCTTATGGAATAATTCAGTCCAAGTCCAAAGAACAAGGAGTGTGGAGGCACTGGGGTAAATCCTGGAGTGCCAAGGCTTAGGAACTAGGAACTCTGATGTCCAAGAGCATGAGAAGATGTTGATGTCCTAGCTCAGCAGCAGAAAGAGCAAATTTATCCTTGCTCTACCTTTTTGTCCAGAGTGGCTAGGACGATGCTGACTCACATTGGTAAGGCTGGTCTTCTCTACCCAGCCTACTGATTCAAATGCTAATCTTTGGAAATGCCCTCACAGATACATCCAGAAAGAATGTTCTACCACTTATCTGGACATCCGTTAGACCAGTCAATTTGATATGTAACATTAAAATGACAAATATTCAGATCAGCTTCAGACTTTTCTCTAGTAATGTCGTATGGCTGAAGATAGGGAAAAACTGCAAACATGTATCAAGCATTGAGTGAAAGGTTTTCATCTTTTTTTCTAGCATTATAAATGGTGTGAATAATAGCATAATTATCTATTTTTAAAACATTAATCTTTTATAGTATAATCTTGCATTATTTTCCAAATGTCTCCCATAATTTTTGTGTACCCTGGTTTTCCATTTTTACTTAAGTTACTTATGGTTATTTCCTAGAAATTCACTCTGTTCCTCTTGGCTTTCAAATCTATTGCCACAGAATTGCAAGTAATGTTCTCTTATAGTTTGCCTAGCCTCTTTCAAGTCTTTTCTAATATCTATTTTCCTTCATCCCATCCCAACCCCTCAAAATAAAATATTTAGTATTTATTTCTAAAATAATATATACTAAAAATATTTAGTATTTATTTCTTTCACTATTCCATTTCACACCCAAGTTCAACATCTCTAGAATATCAACTCTAGAAGTTCAACTTCTATTCCTAAATTTCTGATGTTGCTCACTTATAATAGAAGTGTAGTCTTGTCAGTCACGATAGTGTACAAGGCAAAATTACCATGATTACCTTTGACCACAACAAGGATAGTCACTTGAACTCATTGTTTGGATTTTATAAGCCATACTTTTGTGCATCTCTAAGCAATGGAATAAGTTCTAACTAATGTGTCCTTAGGAGATTTTTGTCCTTGTATGAACATCCAAGTGTGTATGTACATAAACCTAGATGGTATAGGCAACTACTTACCCAGGCTATATGGTATAGTCTATTTCTCACAGGCTATAAACCTTCCCAGAATGTTACTGTACTCAATATTGTAAGCAACTGTAACACAGTGGTAAGAATTTGTATATCTAAACATAGAAAAGGTAAAGTAGAAATGAAATACAAAAGAAAAAAAGGATACATTTCTGTAGGGAACTTTCCTTAAATAGAGCTTACAAGACTCCAAGTTACTGGGGGTGAATCAGTGAGTGATTATTGAGTGAATGTGACAATATTGCACATTACTGTCAACTTTATAACCACTTAGGCTACACTAAATTCTTCAATAATTAGTTAGCCTTAACTTGCTGTAACTCTTTTACTTTATAAACCTTTTAAAAAACTCTTTGACTTCTTTATAATTATCACTTAGCTTACAACATAAACGCATTCTACAACTGTGCAAAAATATTTTATTTCTTTATATACTTATTCTATAAGAATTCTTCTATTTCTAATTAACTCTAAAAAAATTTTAAACCCTTTCATTAAAAACTAAGGCAGAAACATACGCATTAGCCTAAGCCTGCACAGGATCAGGACCATCACTGACACCGTCTTCAATCCCCACATCTTCTTCCATTGTCATTATAGAAGATGACAGTACCATGTACATTATTTCCTCATTTTTTAATTCTAGAAATTCTGGAAAGTCACCAAAATAGGCTTTGGTGTATAGCTTTGTAAACAAGTTTTTCCTAGACTTGGTAGTGTCTTCCAATCAGTAAACTCAAGTCCATTTTCAGCCCTGTCAATTATTTTTTATTTATTAGTCAATTATTTTTGAATTACTTAAGTTATAACTGCTCTGTTTCTTAATTTTATTCCCATGGAATTCCTATTATGTCTACACATGTTTTTAGAATATCTTCTCTAAGACTTTTATTTTTTTAATGATATTAGCTATGTTGTATTTTTGCTCTGTTTTGTTAGAATTTTCTACCATTTGATCTTCAGAAAAGAAAATTTTTTTCCTTACTTATTCACTGCTTTCACAGGTCTAGGAAGGTTGGATGGCATGAAATCTGATGAAACTACCAATTTGTTAAATTTGACTTCTGACACCTCATTTTATTCAGTCCAAAGGGAGCCACTTGTTCCCCTTCTCCCAGATAAATGCATCTCCTTAGGTAGGCTGTTCTTGTTCTCTGCTTGATTTAGAGATTTCTGTACCCACAGTACACCTGCACAATTCAGTTCAGACATGCTTGATAGCTTTATCGTGGCTCTTTACCAGATTAGAGCACAGTCTAGAGGTGGCAATTTGCACTCGACAGCTACTTAGGAACATATTGACACTTAGATGGGGTACAAAGAGCCATCTGGCTTCTTGTTTCCTTCCAGTGTAAGCAGGAGTCCTGCCCACGTGCCAAAGCCAGGAGCAAGCCACTGACAGTGCAGTTAACTCCAGGTTCATCAGGACTCCCAGCTTTATGTTGTCCATCCCAGAGAACACACAGGAAGTGAGAACTGAGGAAAGGTAGGCGTCCTTTTAGTGACACTGTCAAGATCCAGGAAAGCCAGTCTTCCTCCGAGGTCTCCTGCTACGCCACTGCCATCCAGGTCTGAACAAGAAAAAATAACACCTGGACCTGCATAGCATTTTAGACACCCAATAAATACTGTTAAATGAGGCCCTGAATTTCTTATGAGTTGGTATGAGAGCCGGGGCTTGGCTCAGGTGGCCTTCCTCTGGCACTCTGTTTCTTCTTGATGAGCTGCAATGGTCCATAGTGGCAAGTAGTTAAATGAATGTAATTCCCCTGCTCTGTCCTTTCTATGCATATGTGTTCAACATACAATACATATAGGAGTAAAATTAGGAAGTTCCAGCAAGGGAGACTGCAAGTGGGGAAAAAGGTATCAAGGAAGAAGGAATCACCCAGTACATGCATATCCATTTCTGCTGTTCCATTCATTTGCAGAAACCTCCCTGGAAACAGGCTACATTCTTTCTGGGTCTCTGTTTCTATATCTGAGCAAATAGACAAAACCCATGAGTTGTAAAGCAACATTTGTTCATAAATGCTTATGATCTTGTAAAGATGTAAAATGTCATTATTTTAATATTAGGCTTTCCATTTGTTAAAAATATAATAACACTCTGTACTCCTTTGGTGCCTTTCATCTGAGAAAGTCAAAGTGTTTCATAAACCTTTACTAATTAATCAAGCCTCCCAGCACCCCTGTAAGGTAGGGACAGTATTATTAGCTCTATTTAATGATTTGAGAAACAGGCGGTTACTGTGTTATAGGCTGAGGGACAGATTCCAGCAGGTCAATGGCAGAGAAAAAGCAAAGGTAGCCTTGCTTGGGCTTTGTTCTTAAGGATGCCATTCCCATTCAAAGTGCCTCCCCCAGCTGCGTGCCAAATAATTATACACTATAAAGAATATTATACTGTCCTCAGGCAGGGCAGAAGAAAATAGTCAACTTCTCTCTCATTCTCCTCTTCTTCTGAGTATAATATTAGCCAAAGAAAAAGAAGTGGAAGGCCTTCCTCCTCTCTCTGCGTCTTCGGATTACAGATCTTCCAAAGATAGTTAGGAAAATAAAAAGAGAAGCTGCTCGTAGATTTTGAATTGTTTATGTAAACAGTTTGTGTGAACACTGATTGCAAAGCAACACATTATCACAGGAATACATTATTTTTTAATAACCAGTGTGCTTTCATATGTTCATTGATTCAATAAATGTTTACTCAGCATCTACTGAATGCCAGATACTGCTCAACACAATAAGGACACATCCGTGCATACAACAAAGTCATTGCTCTCAACAAAACTCATACTTCAGAGGAAGTGATAATGAAAAGAGACAACAAGCAAAGAACCACATATGCAATAGGAAAAGATAAGAAGAAAAATGAAACAAGGTAGGAAGACAGAGAGTGATGAGGAGGCTATGGTATTTTATACAGAGGCCAAGGAGTAGGCATTGAAACAAAAGCTTTGAGGAAGACATGGGCAGTCTGCAGATACGTGAGGGGAGAAATTTCCAGCCAAGGGAACAACAAAGGCAAAGGTCTTGAGAAAAGAGTGTGTTCAGCATATTCCAGGAGTAGTGAGAAGTCTACAAGCCAGGTGAAGAAGGGACACAGGATGAAGAAGCGCTCAGACCACACAGGACGTTATTAGCCATGGGAAGGGTTTCTTTCTTTATCCTGAGTGATAAGTGAAGTAATTGGATGGTTTTGAGCAGAGTAGTGATGGTATCTAACATATTTTGAAAACATTCTGACGGCCACATAGGAATAGACCACAAGGACAAAGGTAGGAGGCTATTGCGGAAGTCTAGATTTGAAGCAGAGTGTGGCAATGAGAGCCCAGAGGAAAACATTAAGAAGGCCGTGTGTTATGTGAGTATTGAGTGCAAGCAGGGAGCCAGGCTGGACATATCCCATCCATTGCTGGGAATGAGATCACCAAGCAAGTGAATAGAGGGCAAAAGGGAAAGGTTGTAAGGCTGAGTCCTGGGCATTGCAACATATAAATACGGGATATATAGGAGTGAAAATGAGGAAGTTCCAGCAAGGGAGCCTTATAAGTGGGGGAAAAGGTATCAAGGAAGAAGGAATCATCCACTACATACAATGATACTGAATAAAATGAGTCCAGAATATTGAACATTAAATCATGTAACTTGAGTCCCACTAGAAACCATTAAAGAAACAATGTCAGGACAATGACACAAAAGATTGATTACAGACTGATAATATTTTTTGCAGAAATTTATTTTCGTCCTGTTACTGATCTGAAAGATTTTTCTTTTTTTCTTTTCTTTTCTATCTTTTTTCTTTTTTTTGCAGTTTTAGGCCGGGGCTGGGTTTGAACCCGCCGCCTCTGGCATATGGGGCTGGCACTCTCCTCCTTTGAGCCACAGGCCCCTGAAAGATTTTTGAATTTAATTTTTGACACAAACTGTATATACTTAATGTATACAACTTGATGACTTGGAAGGTACGTATATTTCCATGAAAGCATCACCACAACCTACAACATAATCCTATCCATCATCTCTAAAAATTCCCTCTTTCTCCCTTATTTGTTATTATTGTTATCATTTGTGATGAGAATACTTAACATAAAATGTACCTGCTTAGCAAATTTTTAAGTATACAATACAATATTATTAATTATAAGCCCAATTCTGTGTGATAGATCTCTAGGACTTATTTATCTTTTTACCCTTCAAATAATATCTCGTTTCCCTCTCTCTGCAACACCTGAAAACTACCATTCCACTATCTCCTTCCATCAGTTTGACTATTTTAGATTTATGGTATGATAATATGTAGCATTTGTTCTTCTTTGTCTGACTTATTTGATTCAGTAGCTTAGCTTAAAGTCCTCCCGGTTCATGAATGTTTTTGCAAATGCCAAGATTTCCTTCTTTTATTTCATTTTATTTATTTATCTATTTATTGGCAGAATGCTATTCCATTGTATGCACGTACCACATTATCCTTATCCATTCATCTTTGAAAAGATATTGAGATACTTCCATATCTTAGCTATTATCAATAAAGCTACAATGAACATGGGAGTGAAGATTTCTCTTTAAAATCCTGACTTTATTCCTGTGCTATAATTGGGTTTTGGCCTTCATATTAAAGCTATAAATTAGCTTCATATTAGGGCTGAGTACATTGGATACTTTTTCTTCCATTCTTGAGATAGGGTGGGGGGAGGATGGGTAGAGGGAGGGCAATTAGTGGGAACACACCTACGGTGCATCTTAGCAGGGTACTGGCGAAACTTATTAAAGGTAGAGTATTGATGTCTTTATATAGTGATCAAGGAAATGCCATGAAGGATATCTATAACAGTATGATCAAAATATTTCTGAATGTATATGAATCGTACCCTGTGATTGCACCAATGTACATAATTATGATTCAATAAAATTATTAAAAAAAATAAATAAAAGTAAAAAAAAAAAGACAGGCTCATCAGCATGCAAGATTTTAGGCTATAACAAATGTGAAATGTCCATCTTTATCCTTCTTTACTTTGGTTGGTTTAAAGCCTCTTGTATCTGCAAATAAGATCACAACACCTGCTGTTTTATGTTTTCCATTTGCCTGGAATATAGATGACCATCCCTTCACCTTGAGTCTAAATTTATCTTTTAAGGTAAGATGAGATTCTTGTATGCAGAAGATATCTTGTCTGAGTTTTTGTATCCAGTCAGGCAACCTATGCCTCTTTAGAAGACAATTTAAACCATTCACATTTATTGAAAATAATGATAAATCTTTAGAAAGTCCAGAGGACATTTTTAATCCTTTCATTACTGTGGAATTTGGAATTTGATAAAATGTTTCTGGGTGAGTTTACTTTTGTCATGGAGGATTATGCTGGTCGTTATGGAGGATAGGTCTGAGAATATTCTGGAGAGCTGGTTTAGTTATAGCAAATTTCTTCAATATGTGGACGTCATTAAAGTATTTAATTTTTCCATCATAAATGAAACTGAGTTTAGCTGGATACAGGATCCTGGGTTGAAAGTTCTTTTGTTTTAGGAGATTAAAAATCCATGACTATTCTCTTTTAGCTTGAAAGGTTTGATCAGAGAGATCTGCAGTTATTCTAATATTCTTCCCCTTGTAGGTAATGGATTTCTTACATCTGGCTTTCAGAATTTTTTCCTTCATATTAACTTTAGTGAAGTTAATTATGTTGTGTCTGGGGGATGTATTATTTGGGTTGACTCGTGCTGGGGTTCTGAAACTGTCTGCTATCTGAGTTTCAGAATCTCTTGGCATGTCTGGAAAGTTCTCTTTCATAATCTCATAAAGAAGATTCTCTGTGTCTTGTGACGCCACTTCATCCTTTTCAGGTATCCCTATAAGGTGAATATTAGTTTTCTTAGAGTTATCCCAGAGCTGTCTGAGAGATGATCCATTTTTGCCTTCCATTTCTCTTCCTCTTTGAAAGTTTGGGAGCATTTGAAAGCTTTGTCTTCCATGTTAGAAATCCTTTCGTCTACTTGCTCCATTCTGTCACTGAGAAATGCTACCATATTTCTCAGATCTTTGAGGGCTGTGATTTCTTGTCTCAATTATGTCAAAGTCTTTGGTCATTTTGTCTTTGAATTCGTTGAATTCTCGAGACATCTTTTGGGCCATCTTTTGGATTACTGCTTCAAATTCTAGTTCCATCTTTTCCTCCATTCTGCTGATCTTATTTGCTATCCAGACTCTGAAGTTGATTTCTGACATCTCAGCCATTTGCTTATGCAAGTGATCTTGTGGTGTATCTACCTTGTCATTCCTTGGGGGAGTTGGTCTACTCTGATTATTCATATTGCCAGAGTTTTTCTGTTGATTCCACCTCATGATTATTTTTCACTGTTGCCTATGACCATCCTCAGAGTTGTAGAGATTTCTCTCCCAGATCTGACCCCAGCAGGATACTCTGTTATTGCTGGATCTTTGTAGGGAGTGGCCCTGTGTAGCTCCTCTGGGAGTGCCCTAGCCATGGAGTTCAGGCTGTGGGAACAGCTCTGAAATGCGGCACACCCGGATCAAGCAGCAGGGCATGGGATGGTGCACGTGGTTCTGGGAGGGACCGGCACCCAGTGGCCTTTGCAAAGGGATCCCGGGCTTCCAGCAGTTTCTGGCTGGGAGGAGGGTTCTGGAGGGTGGGCATGGGTTGCACCCCTCCTGAGTCCCTGTCCAGACAGGCGGGGGCCATTGCACAGGCAGAGAGGGTAGGGGAGGACTCAGGTTGTGTGACTCCCAGAGTTTCTCACCCAGCAAGGTAGACGGAGGCCTGGCAGGTTCTTAGCAGAGTCCCTGTGGGCAGCAGGTAATGGCCCCGTGGAGGTCCTGGTAGAGTCTCTGGCCATGGCAGACCAGGAGCCATGGCCCAGTGGAGTCCCTGGCTATTGCAAGTGGAGAGATGAGACAGAGCAGGCGCAGATCAGAGTCATGCAGGGGTCCTGGCTTGGTCACTGGCGGAGGTGGGCGGTGGGCCAAGGCCTGATGGGAGCCAATCGGGGCCACTGTAGGGGTCACGGTGGAGTCCCTGGCTGCTATAGGAGATGGGCCCAGGCCTGGCGGAGTACAGATTGGAGCCGCAGGGCAGTTCCAGCAGAGTTCCTGGCCACGGCTGGCAGCAGGTGAAGGCCCAGTGGGCACCAGTTGGGGCCATGCGGGTGTCCCTGCGGAGCTCCTGGCCATTGTGGGTGATGGGCAGAGTCTCAGTAGGGCACAGATTGGAGTTGGGTGAAGATCCTGGCAGAGTCCCTGGCCGCTGCAGGTGGCTGGTTGAGGCCAGGTGGGATACAGATTGGAACTGCATGGGAGTCCCAGCAGAGTTCTTGGCCAAAGCTGATGATGGGCCAAGGCCCTGCAGGGCACCAATCGTGGGTGTCGGATCCCGGAGGTGTTCCTGGTTTGCTGCTGGTGGGCCAAGGCTCAGCGGGGTGCCAATCAGAGCCACACAGTGGTCCTGGGGGAGTTCCTGGCCACTGCTGGCAGGGGGCTGAGTCCTCATGGGGCATGGAACAGAGCCATGTGGGGTCCCTGCAGAGGCCCTGGCTGGTGGGTGGTGAGCTCGGTGGGGGCGGAGTGAAGCCCCACAGTTCCGGGCAGAATCCCTGGCTTGGGGTTTGACAGGGGCTCAGTGGGGTCCTGCAGTCTCTTACCCGGCAGAGTAAGAGACTCTGGGGCGCCTGGTCTGGCAGGCAGGGATGGTGGTCACTGCTCAAGTCTTCCTCCCTCAGTTTCAGCAGAGGTCAGGCTTCTGGTGCGTCAGGTAAGTGGGGAAGGGTGTCCTGGAGTTCAGAATGGCTGAAAACTGTAGTTCAGTTTTTCTGCCTAAAGCTTGGTTTTTTGGAGTCACAACTTGCATCAGCAGAGGTGACCAACAGTTATCACTTCTCTTTCTTAGCTGGGCTCCCAGTCTTCAGCTCAATTGGGCAGTTTCTGGAGGTTATCTTTCCTCTTGGACAGGAGCCTCTGTCAGAAGCTGCTTCCAGTCGGTCATCTTGCCCCTTCCCCAGGAGTGGAGCAGTTTTCAATAAGAATACTTATTGGTCTAGGGTGTAGTCATGTAACCAAACATATAAAATGCAATGAAAGTCACAACAGATAAGAAAGTGAAACTTGAGGCTTTATAAAAGTGAAACAAGGCTTATGTTTGTAATTGCCATGATGGGGTAAGTTCACATTGAATCAGTTTTGCATAACTTAGTATAAACTATTGAACAATTTTGAGGTCCTAGCTAATATTTAGTGCATTCAGTTTTGAAAAGGAGGTGACTAAATAAAATCTTAGAGTATCTCCAGGGGTCATTGTATCTCCAGGACAGAGAGATAAGAATAGAGAGTGCTGCTTTTAATTAGTTGGCAATAGCAATGTGGTCACTTGAGATGGGTGGTGCATTAGTAAGGAATTCCAGAGCACTATGGGAGGGAAAGATGAAATTGTTGGTTTGGGGTCCAATCTTGTTAAGAAGTATAACAAGGGCAGGAGAGAGATAATGGACTCAAAGATGAGAGAAAAGTTAATGGAGGAAGGGGTCAGCATAAGGGCCCAAATCAAGTTTAACAGGAATATATAGATGGAAAATATTGGAAGTATAAGTAAATGCACTTAAGAATTAAATTTCCAGCACATCTTGTACACCTGTTTCATGTGATGATGGTCCAAACTGTGGCCATTTTTCTTAGTGGCTGAAAATTGAAGATAAAAATCATTTTTTAAAGGAATCAAAGAAATCTGTGAAAAGAGCTTATTAGAAAGATTATTGATGTGTGTGCTGAAGTTACATGGGGTGAAGACAGAGAAAAGAGGTGGTGAATGAATCAAATACTAAAGTCTTTAAGGAGGGCAATGCTTGCTTATGGTTAGGTAATGACTGAAAGTTGAAATTACGAAATGATGGTACAGGAAAAAGGGAGTCCCAAAGCCAAGGGAGTTGTATATGTGTAGTAGAAAAAGTAGAAGTAGCAACAGGCAATGAGACAAAAGATGGGGAAAGTGACCTTTGCTTGAAAATATTGCCAAAGTGGCATTATCAATAGATTATAAATATTAGTGGGAAGAGAGAGGATTGTGCAAGAATGTAAGATATTTATTCAAATTAAAATGGAAATGGAGGGGAGCACAGTGAAATATGATATTATGAAGCTGAAAGCAGGGGAACTGATAGATATAGGGATGAGAGCAGATGAAGAGAATAGGTATAGGAACCTGAGGGGACTGAGAAATTTCCAAACGAAGATATGTGTGTGTTTGTGGGTGGACAAAGAAAATAAGGAGAACTTGATATCTGTTAAATTGAAATGAACCTGGAATCACAACATTATTCATGACTTTTGAGAAATACTTTCAATAAATGTCTGAGAGCATTACCAGAATATCCTGACAGTAATATGATAATTTTTGTTTACTCATGACAGTACTCTTGAGTAATTTCAAAATATTTCATACTCTGGAATGTAGAGCTGTAAGAAAGCTATGTTTTCAAAGAACAGAACCTTTCACAGATTCCTAAAATAACCAATGGATGCAGTGAAAAATAATCAGAGAAGTCAGTTGAGTCATTTCAATGTAATGACTGGTGATTTTGACAGACTGTACATTCATGAGACAAATATTTATAAGTGTCTGTTATTTATTTTGTGTCAACACACAGTCTGAATATTTTATATACTTTTTAGTTTGCTTCAGAAAAAATGTTACATAACAAAGTACTTTATAATATTAAATCATTGCCTCTCAGCCTTTTGGCTAAGATAAAGTCTACAGTATTAAATCAATGAACTGGAAGTTTTATCAAATTGTTTCATTGAGCAATAGGATGCTACAATAGTCATCATGACAGACATGAAAAACATCAACATGTAAATTTAAAATTTCAAGTGTATTTGATAAAAATATTATCAGAATATCTTAAATATCTCTTGATGTCTTTAGCATGTTTCTTCAAGTCAAACATGTGGCAGTTTGAATAATTTCGAGTTAACTCTAAAACTAACAGACAAACACATAGGAGCTTGGACTTGACACTAAGCTTCATTTTAGTCCAAACGATTGGACCTCGCCAAGACTGTCAGCATTATCATGTGTTAATTTGGGGGTTAAAAATAATTCTATGTGAAAAGACATCAAAGTACATTACACACAGACTGTCATGGGACTGATCAAGTTTCTATTTTAAAGAGCAGAGACTGTGTAGTGTTGAATGTCTTCTAAGCTGGAGATTTAAAATCGCCATGCTTTCTCTTTTTTTTTTTTGAGACAGAGCCTCAAGCTGTCACCCTGGATAGAGTGCCGTAACATCATAGCTCACAGCAACCTCCAATTCCTGGGCTCAAGCGAGTCTCCTGCCTCTGCCTCCCAAGTAGTTGGGATTACAGGCACCTGCACAACGCCCAGCCATTTTTTGGTTGCAGCCGTCATTGTTGTTTGGCAGGCCGGGCTGGATTCGAACCCACCAGCTCAGGTGTATGTGGCTGGCGCCTTAGCCCGTTGAGCCACAGGCACCGAGCCCACCACGCTTTCTCATTGCTTTTATGGGCATTGGTTGTTTTCTGAAGACTATTGGTGACTATAGGTATTTAATTTACTAAAATATCCTAGTTTTTAGAAAAGTTTTCCAGATCAGGCTTGGCACCCATAGCTCAGTAAGTAGGGTGCTAGCCACATACACTGAAGCTGATGGGTTCAAGCCCAGCCCAGGCCTGCTAAACAACAATGACAACTGCACCCCCAAAATAGCCAGGTGTTGTGGCACGCACCTGTAGTCCCAGCTACTTGGGAGGCTGAGGCAAGAGAATTGCTTAAGCCCAAGAGTTTGAGGTTGCTGTGAGCTGTGACGCCATGGCACTCTACCGAGGGCAACATAGTGAGACTGTCTCAAAAAAAAAAAGTTTTCCAGATAAAATTTTACAGTTAAACTAATATCCCATATAGAACTTCTCCTGACTCATTTTTCTTTTACTCTGTGGTTTAATACAAGCTTTTTTCTTATTATCATAGATAAAGTTATTATCTATTATCTATTTATTTTAATTTCAGAATATTATAGGGGTTCAAATGTTTTGTTTAAATGGATTGCTTTTGTATAGCTTGAGACAAAGTTGTAAGTCTGCCAATTACCCAGATAACGTACATTGTACCCTTCCATCTCCCCCCTACCTGCTTGATTTCTATTGAGTACTTCCATCTGTGTACCTAAGTGCTGTTAGGTAAGTTCTTCTGTAATAGTGAGTACATGCGGTGTTTGTTTTTCCATTCTTATGATACTTCACTAAGGAGAATGGTTTCCAGTTCTATCTACATTGTTACAAAAGGAATTAATTAAGCTATTTTAGGACTGCGTAGGTTTAAAAATATTCAACTTAAAAAAATGCAGACCTTCATATAAAGAAACACCATAATGTGTAAATTATTAAGAATTATATCCCAAACAAAATTTTGCACTGCTTTTTTTGGTTGGGCAATCCCAATACAAAGAAAATGTGTTGACAGAAAAACAAATGAACTCACCACATTTTTCTAATTCTCTGAGTGTTGTGGGAACCCAAGTAAGAAGTTAGTTTCAGAGAGGAAAGTTTCACAGAAAAACAATGAGAGAATTAAACCTTTCTTTCTTTACCACAGTGGTTCTCAACCTGTGGGTTGCAACCCTTTTGGGTGTTGAACAACCCTTTCACAGGGGTTGCCTAAATATATCCTGCATATCAGATATTTATATTATGATTTACAACAGTAGCAAAATTGCAGTTATGAAGTAGCAATGAAAATAATTTTATGGTTGGGGGTCACCACAACATGAGGAATGGTATTAAAGTGTCGTAGGAAGGTTGAGAACCACAGCTTTACCATATTTCTTCTGAAGGTAGTAAGAACAAAGGTCTGAAATGATATAGCTATCACATTAATACATTGTAATATCTCAATGAACAACCAGTCCTAATAATTTTAGATTGCTGGTGACATACATTTCATGGTGGTAGTTCTTCTGAAATATATTTTACCTACATGATTACTTTGAAGAATACTTAACTCAACATGTTGAACATATGTATAATTCACAGATCTATATTTTTTAACTAAGAAATATGTTCCCGATTATCCCACATCCATATCCCTTTCTTACAGTTTTAACTCTTCTAGGATTACAATGACATTGTGTATTTAAAATTATTTTGGTTAGGAATTGTGGGAAGATGGCTGACTAGAAGCAGTTTTTGCCAGAGGCTCATGCCCAAAGGAAGAGATATTGGACTGAAGTGGCTGGAAAGCAAATGAAAGGAGCTCTACACTAAGAGGACTGCATGAGGTACACGTCACCGAGGCTGAATCAAGTGGCCGAAACAAGAAAGTGGAAGATAAAGACTGGGTAGGAGCCCAGGTCCCAGAGGAAGGGAGACCCCTCCCCCCAAATGGGAGCTCTATGGTGGGTAACCAGTCAGCCAGGGAACTGGGTTCAAAAGTCTCCTGACCTTATCCCATGGGAGAACAGTTGCTAAGTCTCGGTCTTCCTTCATTATTGAGGTCCCACCACTGAGAGTGGGCCCCATTCTGTCTGGCACAAAAGACCAAATATTTTTCCTGCAATCCTGAGCACCCAGATCACACTAGTTGCTGGAAGGACTGCCTCTGGTAGAGTCTGGAGTGTTTGATGAGCTCACTGGGAAGCTGGGGAAGTTTGCCAGCCATCGAGCTGCAGCGTGAGAAGAGTAGCCTGGCTTTTGTGGGGCGAGGGTGAACTACCCATCTCTAGCTCCTCAGGAATTCTCAGGCAGCTCTGTTTTCTGCCCTTCAGGATGACTTCTGAGCTCCATTGGGTGGGAAGGGTCAGTGCTTAAAAGACTTTGACTTGTGACTGAACTTTGGACCTGTCCTCTTTACCAAGCATGGCTCTCTGAGTGAGCTTGATTGGATGGGCAGCCAGGTGTCAAAGTGACTGGGTTGAACTTTGGACCTCTAGCCTCTGCCAGGCAAGGCTCTCTGAGCTCTATTTGGGCAGGTGGGAAGTATTGGGGTTTAAGTGACTTTGAACTGAACTTTGGACCTTTGGCTTCCTCCAGGAGGGGCTCTCTGAGCTCAATTGGGTGGGCTGGGCTGAGGTTTAAGCCTCTTCAAACTGAACTTTGTATCTCTGTTCTCCACCAGGTGGGGCTCTCTGAGCTCAATTGGATGGGTGGGGTGGGGGTTTAAGTGACTTTTGGACTAAACCTGGGCCTCAGGCCTCCACCTGATGGGCTCTTTGAGACTAACTGGGTGAGTGGGGTCAAGGTTTAAGTGACTTTGTACTGAACTTGGGATTAGCACTCTCCATTGGGTGGAGGGTCTCTAAGCTCAAGTGGTGGGCTGTGCCTGGTGCCTGAGCGACTTATCTGAAACCCCCCCAGTCCCCGCCAGGCAGCAGCCCCCTGAACTTGACTGGACAGGTGGTTCCCAGTGCCTGAGTGACTTTGAGCACTGGGCCTATGCTGTCTACAGAGCGGTAGACCTCAGCTCTTGATTGGCTGGATGGTGCCCAGTGCATAAACATCTCTCCTGAACTCTGGGCCAGCAATGTCAGCAGGACAGTCTCATGAGCTTGATTTACTGGCAGGGAGACTTTGGAACTCTGGGCCAGTACTGCCTACTGATTCTTGTCCCGCTGGAGACAGTCTGGGGCTAAGGATTCACCATTTTTCTGCCTTTGTTAGTGCAGTGAGGGTACTGCAAAGGTAAGGAGTGGACTCATCAAGGACAACCTATCAATTCAACTAATAAAGCATGTTTAACATATTAAACAAGAGAAAAAGAAGAAGAAGCTAAAAATACTCATGAGGAGGAATCAACTGCAGAACTCTGGCAACATGAAAAATCAGAGCAGATCAAAACCTCGTGGGGACATCAAAGTAAATACAACAGAGAATCCCATCCACAGAGAAATTGCTGAAATGCCAGAAATAGAATTTAGAATATGGATGGCAAATAAGATATTAGGACTGGAAGAAAAGATGGAAACAGAGAATCAAAAAACAGTTCAGAAGTTGTCTCAAATTAATGAATTCAAAGACAAAGTCACTAATGATATGGACATAATGAAGAAAGATACAGCAGAGCTTAAAGAATTGAAAAAGATATTCAATATGCTTCAAAATACAGTAAAGTCCCTCAGAAATAGAGTTGAGCAGTGCAAAGAAAAAATCTCAGATAAACAAGATAAGACTTTGTATTCCCAACTATTCAAAGAGGCAGAAAAATGGAGAAAAAGAACAGAATATTTCCTGAGACAGTTATGGGATCATTCCAAGAAATCAAATATCTGAGTTATAGAGATACCTGAAGGAAAAAAAGATGGCCCCAAAGGCACAAATTCTCTGCTCCAAGACATTATGGCAGAGAATTTCCCAAGTATTGCCAGAGACAAAGAAATTCAGATAGTAGATAGTTTCAGAACCCCAGCTTGACTCAATCCAAACACAGCATCTCCTATATACATTGTAATTAATTTTGCCAATATTAATATGAAGGAGAAGCTTCTGCAAGGAGCCAGGCATAGGAAAAGTATTACTTACAAAGGGAAAAGTATAAGGATGACTGAAGATCTTTTAGCCGAAACTTTCCAACCCAGAAAAGAATGGGTCATTGACCTTCAACCTTCTTTTAAAAAAGTAATTTCCATCCCAGGATCCTATATCTACTAAATTGAGTTTCATTTGTGATGGGAGAAATCAAATACTTCACTGACATCCACATGCCGAAGAAGTTTGCCATGACTCCACCAGTTATACAGGAAGTACTCAGACCCATTCTTCTCAACAAGCAATGGAAGGGTATATCACCAAAGTAAACCTACCCAGAAATTAAAAAACAAAGCCTAACTTCCCCAATGGTGATAGGCATAAAATTAAGCTCTGGACTTTTGAAAAACAAAATGACCAAAACTCTATCACATCTATCAATTCTCTCGATGTGAATGTTTTGAACTCTCCTTTAAAGAGGCATAGGTTAGCTGACTAGATATAAAAACTCAAGCCAGATAACTGTGGCCTATAAGAAACTCACCTTATCTCAAAAGATAAAACAAGACTCAGGGTGAAGAGATGGGCAATGGTATTCCAGGCAAATGGAAAGCAGAAAAAAGCTGGGATTTTAATTGTGTATGCAGATATGATGGGATTCAGACCAACAAAAAAAATGAAAGACAAAGATGGACACTTATTACTGGTCAAGGGAAACACACAATATGAAGAGATGTCAATAGTTAACATCTATGTGCCCTATCTGAATGATCCTCTATATACAAAATAAACCCTAATTGATTTGACCCCATTTGACCCCCATTGGCTGTACTGGACAGATCCTCCAAGTAGAAACTAAACAATGGAATAATGCACTTAAATAAGACCTTAGAACAAATGAACTTAACAGACATTTAGAGAACACTTTATCCTAACAAAACAGCAACATAAATCTTCATACTCAAATAAAATCATGGAAACTAAATAATCTTATGCTGAATGATAGCTGGGTCATGGATGAAATCAGGAAAGAGATCATTAGATTTCTGGAACAAGACAATGAAGACACAAACTATCAAAACCTGTGGGATACTGCAAAGGCAATCCTTAAAGGGAAATTTATATCATTAGATACCTTCATCAAGAAAACAGAAAGAGAGCAAGTCAGCAACCTAATGGGCCACCTCCAGCAATTGGACAAGGATGAACATATAGCCCCAAACCTAGAAAAAGAAAATGAATAAGCAAAATTAGAGCAGAACTAAATCAAATTGAAAACAAATGAATTTTTCAGAAGATCAGTGAAATAAAAAGTTGTTTCTTCAAAAAGATTGATAAAATTGATAAAGTTTTGGCTAGACTATGAAGAAATAGAAAAACAAGATCTCTAATAACTATAATCAGAAATGATAAGGGAGAAATAACAACAGATACCACAGAAATACAAAAGATTCTTAATAATTATTGCAAAAAACTCTATCCCCAGAATTATGAAAATGTAGAGGAGATGTACCAACATCTGGCAGCATAATACCTTCCAAAACTCAGCCAGAAAAATTTAGAAATCTTCACTAGGCCAATATCAAGTACTGAAATAGCATCAATTATACAAAATCTCCTCAAAAAGAAAAGCAGTGGACCAGATGTTTACACACCAGAATTCTATCAAACCTTTAAAGAGGAACTAGTTCCTGTAATGTGCAAATGTTTCCAAAATATAGAGAAAAAAGTAATCCTCCCAACCCCTTCTATGAAGCAAGTATCAACCTGATCCCCAAACCAGGAAAGGCCCTAAAAACAAAAGGAAGCTATAGACCAATATCATTACTGAATATCAATGCAAAAATAGTCAACAAGATATTAGCAAACAGAATACAACAACACATTAAAAAGGTCATACACCATGATCAAATGGGTTTTATCTTAGAGTCACGGGGTTGGTTCAACATATGCAAATCCATAAATATAGTATACCACATAAATAGAATCACAAACAAAGACCATATTATTCTTTCAATTGATGCAGAAAAGGCTTTTAACAATATCCATCCTCTCATGATAAAAACATGCAAGAAAATGGGCTTACAAGGAACATTCCTTAAGCTGATAGAGGCTATCTACAGCAAACCCACAGCCAATATCATATCGAATGGAATAAAACTGAAAGAATTCCCACTCAAATCTGGAACCAGATTGATGCCAACTGTCTCCCACTGCTATTTAACATAATGTTGGAGGTCCTAGCCATCACAATCAGGCAAAAAGAGGAGATCAAAGGCATCCAAATGGGGGCAGAAGAGATCAAACTCTTCCTCTTCACAGATGACATGATTTCATACCTGGAATCCCCAGGGACTCAATTACAAAGCTCTTAGAAGTGATCAAGGAATATACCAGCTTCTAGGTTACAAACTCAATACCCACAAATCAATAACCTTCATATATGCCAACAATTCTCAAGCTGAAAACAAATACAAAGATTCTATTCCTTTTACAATAGCACCAAAGAAGATGAAATACCTGGGAATATATCTAACAAAAGAAGTGAACATTCCCTATAAAGAGAATTATGAAACTTTCAGAAAGGAAATAGCAGAAGATGTCAACAAATGGAAGAACATACCATGTTCATGACTAGGAAGAATCAACATCATTAAAATGTCCATACTACCCAAAGCAATCTATAGATTTAATGCAATCCCCATCAAAGCACCGATGTCATACTTTAAAGATTTTTAAAATATAGTATTTCAATTCATAAGGAACCAGAAAAAAAAATAGCAAATATAGTTCTTAGAAATATAAAAGTAATTCTGGAGGTATAATATTGCCAGACTTAAGGTTATATTACAAGGCTATAGTAATCAAAACAACATGGCATAAAAATAGAGACACAGATCTATGGAATAGGATAAAGAATCTAGAGATGAACTCAGCCACACATCATCATTTAATCTTTGATAAGCCTAACATTCAATGGGGAAAAGAATTCTTATTTAACAAATGGTGCTGGGAGAACTGGTTATCCACATGCAGAAGACTGAAAATGGACCTGCACCTCTCACCATTAACTAAAATTGGTTCTCATTGGATAAAAAATTTAAATTTAAGACATGACACAATAAAAATTCTAGAAGAAAGTGTGGGGAAAACACTTGAAGATATTGTCTTGGGAAAAAAATTTTATGAGGAATATCCCCCATAACAATTGTGGCAACACCAAAAATAAATAACTGGGACTTGATCAAGCTAAAAAGCTTTTGCACAGCTAAGAGTACCACAAACAAAGCAGACATCCCTCAGAATGAGAGAAGATTTTTGCAAGCTATGAATCTGACAAAGGCCTAATAACTAGAATCTACTGAGAACTCAGATTAAACAATAAGAAAAAGTACAAACAAGCCTTTCTGTAAGTGGGCAAGAGATTTAAACAGAAACTTCTTCGAGGATGGCAGACAAATGCCCAAAAAAACCACATGAAAAGATGATCTTCATTTTTAATCATCAGAGAAATGCAAATCAAAACCACTCTAAGATATCACCTAACCCCAGCAAGAATAGCCCACATCACAAAGTCCCAAAACACCAGATGCTGGTGCAGATGTGGAGAGAAGGGAACACTTCTATACTGCTGGTGGGATTGAAAACTAATGCAGCCCTTTTGGAGAGAAGTATGGAAAATCCTCAAAGATCTAAATGTAGAACTTTGATTTGACCCTGCACTCTCCTGCATCTACCCAGAAGAACATAAATCATTTACCACAAAGACATTTGCACTAGAATGTTTATTGCTGCTCAATTCATAATTGCCAAGTTGTGGAAGGAACCTAGGTGCCCATCAACACATTAATGGATCAACAAACTGTGGTTTATGGATACCATGGAATATTATGCAGCCATTAAAAAGATGGAGACTTTACATCTTTTATATTTACCTGGATGGAGTTGAAATACATTCTTCTTAGTAAAGTATCATAAGAATGGAAAGACAAGTATCCAATATACTCCATACTAATATTAAATCAATATATAAAGATGTAATTACATGTTCCTAATAATAATAAAACACTATTATAGTCCAGTTCAGAGGTAGAGGGAAGTGAGAGGAGGTGGGGGGGAGAATGTATGGCAGAAGGAAGTAGAGCATGAGGTGGGATCTTACCTGATGTGCACATTGTGAGGGTATACAACATACCCCCTGGGTAAGGGGCTCTTCTACAAATGGAGGTTTACCCTGGAAGTGAGAACAATGTAACTTCATATTAATATTGTACCCTCATACCCTCATATTAATTTGAATAAAGTTTTTTTTAAAGAGAAAACATTATTTTAGTTAAAGGTAGGACTTAGAGTAGTGGCCTAAATTTTTCCCCAAGCTACCCATCTGTCCAATCAGGAAAAATATTTTTCATCATTATAAAGAATACCCCCCAAAACAATCTGTTATGATCCTGGCACTGTCTTCAACTATCGCACTATTTGGGGGAAGCCAAAACTCTAAATCTAAGGCTAACATGTTCTAACCTTACTGCAGCCTTTGATACTTTCCATCATTATCTCTTTCTTGAAGTATTCTATTCTTTCATATGTGTGATATATGTATCAAATTCCTGTTTTCTTTCAATCTCCTTGGCATATTTTTCTCACTCTCCTTAAATATCAAGTATTTCAGAATGTTATCCAAGGCCCACTTTTCTTCTTATTTTACATACAATCTCTAAATGTGCTTCTCCACTTCCATGGCTTTAGAAGTGAATATTTTGGGGGTAGTTTGTGATACT
Organism: Arctocebus calabarensis; assembly: GCA_963573935.1. Taxonomy (NCBI): domain Eukaryota; kingdom Metazoa; phylum Chordata; class Mammalia; order Primates; family Lorisidae; genus Arctocebus; species Arctocebus calabarensis. The sequence goes on along the minus strand of CAUYON010086116.1, from coordinate 10,692 downwards.
CTAATGATTCCCTTTCATTGGTAACTGTCCCCTAATTCGAAGTGATCCACAGTTTTTCAGGCTTATTTGTATAATATGAATCTGCTTCTTCAGCCATAACAGTCATTCAGAAAGGCCAAGAACTATCTCCTCTAGGGAACCAAACATTGAGACCAAAGAATTTTAAACCTAATCTTGTGTTTGGTTGCACCTGTATCATAAACTTGAGTAACATGAGCCACTGATTTCTACTGTGCAAGCAAGAAAGAAAAATAAGCTTTTGTGTATGTAAAGAAGAAAGAAGATGTACAAATGAATGAAAAACAAGAGAGAATATTGCTTAAACCCATTAGTTCCATTTCCTAATCCCAGAACTTTCTAAGAAAGAGGGAAATTATTAGGAAAAAATTGTGAAACAAAATCTAACACTAAATATTAGCTAAACATGATGACAAATGTAGCATCATTTGTAAAACATCAGCTTTGTGTCTTGGAATAAAGGCAACAGTCAAGTCTCGGGGATAGACCTGAATACTCACTGACCCATTATCTGACTAAAGTAGAAGAGAGTGAATAGTCATGCTCAGGAAGCCCCATCAGGCACATAGATACAGCTTAGAGAGAAGTATGGTTCCAAGAAGAAAATGTGGTACTGCCACCAGCAATAAGAGGCTTATTTCCAGCATTTCTGATCCCAAAATGAAGCACCCCCTGCGAAGACCAGCACCATCCCTCCAAGACACAGGTCCTGTCTCACCCCCACATACCTGTAAATGATACTATGTTTTATCTTCAAGATCAAATTTCTGATTAATGAATTATAAAAGCTTTTATAAACCTGTTTTTACATGTTTGAAGATTGAGTCCCAGAGAAGTGAGGCAGTCTGGGGTAACATTTAATGCATAAACAATATTGAAAATGCCATGATGTCCTAATTCAGTGGAGGACTCATATATTTTATGTAGTTCCCAATCAAGAAAGAGTGTTTTGCTGTTAAAAGGAGATTTAGATACTTTTTATTATTTGTCATATCATGAGACATAGGTGATAAGTTGCTTGTAGGGACCCAAACAGAAACCACTGAGATCGCAGAATGGAGAACAGCAAATGTCCTTGCAGAGATAAGGAGGCAACCAGAATTTTCAGAAGATTGAGTTAAAGAATGGTTTTCCTGTAAATCAATTAATAAAGATTATAGTTAAAGTTATACTTAATAGTAACTTCAGTAGAGATTGAGAAAAAAATCTGCACCTGTTTTTTTAAAGCAACTTAATCCAAGGAATCAAGTAATCGTCACCATGAATAAAGTATGATAGGTGATCACAAAGAATATTTGCAGAGTCCACTGGAGGGACTGAACCAGGAAGAGGCTGGTTGGAACCTCATGTATGTTCACCCTTGCATCAGAGTATTCAAAAAAAGTGGATCAATTATAGTCTCACAGCTATTTATTTTTCTTTTTTTTCCTTTTATTAAGCCATATATACATAGATCATGAATACATTTACGCCTTTGTGGGATTCCCTGTACTGGTTTTTTGTACAAATTGGAGTGGTTACTTCCAACTAATTATCATAGCTTTCACCTCATTAACTTAATCACTGTGGTAAGACATTTGTGTTCTATACTTGATTGATTTGACTTGTACCCTTATTATTTTTCATTTCTATAAACTCTAAGGTAATTTCTCTTAAGGACCTGAAGTGAATGCTATTCCTGACCATCATGTTCAAGATTTGTCCATAAAAAGAAAGAGCTGGATAAGCAACATACTTACAGAATTCTACATATCAAAGTGTACTTCTGACTAGGTAAGATACATGGCTCCATATGACTTCAAACTCTTCAAAATATTCCTTAAATACACAAAGCATACATTTATTTACTTGGTAGAAAAATCCTAAATTCTTTAAATAGAAATGTAAATTTTTATGTATATCCTGCCTGAAGGAACATGTTGATGCAGATACTTTCACATTAATGCATAATTAGTCAAACCACATCATGTGTACCTTGTTCATATTACTATCATTTCCTGTTTGACCAGGACATGAAGGGAATTTTAAGAAAGAGGACTCCGGGCAATTTAAAATGGTAGTGGAAGTGTTACATCATGAGAAGCTGGAAACATTAAGGAAAACACACCCAAAGTTATATTAGCTCATTTCTATTATTTATTTATTTATTATTTCTGATTAATGTGGGGATATAAACAATTAGGTTCAAATGTGTGCATTTGTTGGTTAAAGTGCCTGTTGTAGTGTGTCCCTTACTCAGCAGGTGTGCCATATGCCCTCACATTGTGTCCAGCAGGTGGGAGCACTGATGGGACACAGGTGGTAGAAGGGCCTAGCGTCCTAAAGTGGGAAGAATAATGCCACCAAGATAAATAGGAAAGGCCAATTGCAGTGCAAAAGGACGGTGAGCAGTTAGGAAATTTAGAATGTTAAATGTGGTGAGATTGAACACACTTGCTTCTCTCTGCTCCCTCCTGAGAACTAAAAGAAACAAAAAGATATAACCCTGTAAGGAAAAAGAAAACAAGACACAGCAGGAAAAGCAATGTCAAAAATTTTGAAAGATGAAAAATGATGAGGGAGTTGAAACTGGCTTTGTAGAAATAAACAATGACACATTTAAATCCCTGGAAAGAGATGGAAGAAGCCAACAAGGAGTAAGCCTGTTCTTACTGCTGGATTTCCTAATCAAGAAGATAGATTTTTTTACACACACAAAACAGAATGTGGAGTGATGGATATACCAATTAGCATGATCTGATCACTTTGCGATATAAACATATATTAAAATATCACATGGCAATAAACATATATAAACATATATTAAAATATCACATGGTGTCCCATAAATACATATAATTATTACTTACCATTTTTAAATTTTAAATTTAAAATAGAAAGAGATGGAGATTGGACCAAGTGACTCTGATATAATTTTAGATTAGATTTTGAGTGATTTCTTCAAATTGTCCACAGTGACCAATTATTATTTTCCTTAAGGAATGAAAAGATTTCCCAAATACAATTTCTAATATGGGGCAGGCAGTTCTAGATGACAGCAAAATTCAGAGTGTTGTATTCAGAATGAGCTGTGGATTAGAGACAAAGTCCCTTAGACCTGAATACATCAGGGAATTCTGAGCCCAGCCTACAGCACATTATAAACTGTATATTGAGATCGATCAAGATGATGGTGGAGCATCAAGGGTGTGAGAAAGTAAACCTGGAAAATGGAAGGTAAGAAAGATTCTGAGATTTGAGGGAGTGTTGTGGGCTGTGGCAAGTACTGTATTATTTTTTAGGCTGTCTGAATTTCAGATGATTTTTTAAAAGATTATTTAACAAAAGAAGCAGTAGACAACACTAAACCATGTGGAGACCTAGCTTGTAAAGCTGTCTCTTCCGTGTTTTCAGCGATTTCTGAGCAGGCTCTAATCAAGTACCTACCAAATTTTTGAGCATTCACAAGAGCCTGAAATACAGCGTACAATCGCCATGAGCACCATCAGCTCACTCCTGTACTTGCCTTTCCAGAGAACGTATTCTGAATCATAATTTTATTCCTGGGTTGAATCACCTTGGCTTCTACTCATCATGAAAAGTGAAAGTGGCCGGGAGGTGAAACAATTTCCCTTGACTTAAAATCAATTGTTAGGTTTACCAAGTGAGTCACGCGCATTTGTACAAGGAGATGCAAGACTTTCAGTTACAAAGAAACATGTTTTCACTTGATAAAGCATTCTGGATCTTTCATCATCTCTCAATAATTGGAGAATAACACACAACTTCTAAGCCTGAGACTTAAGGAATTTCTGACTGTACCCCACCTTATTTTACTCACTTAATCTTTTTGTGTTCTGACTCTTTCGCCAACATTTCATAACTTCCACTTGCACTCCTTGTTGGACCTATAATGGCTTGATTTTCTTTTCTCTTAGGGGCTTTTTGACAAGCCATCTCCTATGTGTGTCCCTGAAGTGTTAATCTAGTTTAGTTAACAAGAATGCATTTAAATATGCTGTTGTGATCACCATGCTTGGCAGTGAGGAGACTATCAGAATTTAAAAATTTGATAAAAATCTAGGTGATAGAGCAGCAGAAAAAAAGGACAAAATATTTTGAAATAAAAATAAATGTCATCCTTTCTATTTTTTAGGGATTAATTAATTAAATTAATTAAAATGTTTGATTTCTCTGAAAGCTAATAAGTAAATAGAATCAGAAAACAGAAGACACTAACTCTGTGCTCCCTTGCAAATCCATATAAATTTCTGCATCCTGCTCTCTCTCTCTCTCTCCTCTCTTCCATTCCCCGTGTCTTGTTATTTATTTTCTATTATTGCCATCTGCTTTGTGTTTCTTTATTTAATTTACAAACCATTTTATTTTTTGTAGTAAAATTTTAGCTATATTTGGTTGTATACATTTTTTATTGCTCTATGGATTACAATATGTATTATTAACCTATCACAATCTACTTGCACGTGTGGGGCGCAGTGTGGGGCATGCAAGCCCAGTGAGAAATCATGCTAGCATATACATCTCATGAACAAAAACTGGTGGACAAAGCCCTCCCCAGGGTGGAGATTTTAGTATTGTAATGAGCCAGGGGTTAGTATTGTTCATTCTTTTAGCCTCCTGCACAGGCTTAGTGGCTCTTGAGCACTATCTGTGGTGGCACATGTCACTTATCTTGTCTTTCTCCAGATAATCAGGTGGTGTAAGGCACTGTAATTACCTCTGGGCTGCAAGGAGCTTCTGCTGTTCCTGGGGAAAGCTCAAAAAAATCGCATCAGTTTTACAGAAAGTTACAAAGTTCTGTTAAGCAATTTGCACTGAGACCTCTCTGTCTTGTCTTTGCTTTTTCTGAGACTGCCCTTGTGAGGCCACTGCGCTGAGGTAATGCTCACTGGCTCTTCCCTGTCATTCAAGGCCCCTTCACTGCCTGCTTCAGTTCTGATGTGAATACTGAAACCTCCTTTGGAATAGAAGAGAGCTAAGACACTTGAGAATTGTAAAATTGTGGTTATAAAACCGGCTACAATATTAAGCATCTTTTTATGTGTTTATTGCCATCCTTACATCCCATTTGATGAACAATTTGTGAATCATATCTGTTAAGTATGATTGTTTTTTACTGTTGAGTTTTGACAGTTTTTTTATATAGTATAGGTATATAAAAATATGTTATATACATGGTTTACAAATACTTCTTCTTAGAGCGATAGTTTGCATTTTCATCCTCTTACTAGTCTTTTATAGTACAAAGGTTTTATTTTGACAAATTCCAATTTACTAATTATTTTATTTTATGCACCATGCATTCACTTTCATATCTAAGTACTCTTACTAGTCCTTAATCCCAAGGATGCTCTTCTATTTTTTCATCTAAATTTTTATGGCTTTATATTTTACATGGGAATACACAAACTATTTTGAATGAATTCTTAGCTATATATGGTATAAAGCTTGAGTCAAGGTTTGTAATTTTGCCTGTGGATATCCAATTGTTCTCACACCACTTCTTGAAAAACAATATACTTCTTCCATGGAATTGTATTTCAATCTTCATCAAAAAATCATAAATTTCCTTCTGTTTGTTAGTTTTGAAGTTCTATTATTAGGTTCATACATATTTGGGATTTTAATGTCTTCCTGAGAAATTGATTCATTGCCGTTATGGAATTCTTTTTTAATCTCTGATAATTCTGCTCAGGTCAAAGTCGTCTTTGTCTGATATCGATATTTCTATAGTAGCTGATTTATGCTTACTGATTATATGGTATGTCTTATTCATCTTTGCTTTTCTATTTATATTTTTCTATTTGAAGTTTATATAAGGCAGAAAATATATAGTTGACTGTTGATTGTTTTTATCCAGTCTATTAATCTCTACCTCTCAATTATCTTTAATACATTTATATTTAATGGTACCTATTGACATATTTGAGTTTATCTGTCTTGTTATTTATTTTCTATTATTGCCATCTGCTTTGTGTTTCTTTATTTAATTTACAAACCATTTTATTTTTTGTAGTAAAATTTTAGCTATATTTGGTTGTATACATTTTTTATTGCTCTATGGATTACAATATATATTATTAACCTATCACAATCTACTTAAATTAATATTACAATAGTAGAGAAACTTATGCTGGTAAAAATCACATTAAATTCCCCCATCCTTTGTACCTTTTTAATTTATTTTACCTTTTATATATAATAACTACAATGCAACCTTATATTTTATTTAAGTAATCATTTATCTTTTAGAAACAGTTACCTGTTGCTGAGAATAAGTTCTAGGGTAGTGCATTTGAGAGGTGTAAGGGCTCTCTTCTTCAACCTGGCCCTCATTTGTGGAATGGAGGCAATAACATGAGCATAGCATTCTGAAAATCTCTGGTCTCTGATTACCCTTCCTTCAGCTCATAAAATGGTGGTTCTGAACCAACAGAACCATTAGCTTAGCCAAGAGAATACCAGGCTACCTCCCCACACCTCAAACAACTGCTCAGCTCCTTGAGGGCAGGTGTCACTCAGAGAGAAGTTTGTCATTGTCTCCAAACTGGCTCAGAAAATTTCTTTCAGTGGAAAATCAGTTCATAAAATAGGTAGCTCCTAATTTTATCACAGGGTAATTGACTTAACTTGCAACAGAGCTTGGAGATGTTCAAGCCTATAGGGAGATCAGGGGCTGACAAAGGCAATTGGGAAGCAATTAAAGATACATGCTGGTTAGTTCCTAGAAGAGAAAAGGAGGATTACAGCTCCATTACTTAACACCCCCCCGCTTTAAATTATTGTAGTTACAATTACATATTTACACACTGTGATGGTCTTTCATATCAAGTAGAAAATAAAAGAAGTATTATAAACCCCCCAAATTAGAAGGCTTTATACTTATCTATGTAGTTAGCTTTATGAGCATTCTTTATTTTTTCACATAAAGAAAAAATAGTTATTATCTTGAGGTATTGTCTAGTGTTTTTTCATTTCAACCCGAAGGACTTCATTTAGTATTGCTGGGAGGGCAAGTCTACAATCAAAGAATTTCCTTGGCTGTTGTTTACATGGGGATGTTTTTATTTCTTCTTCATTTTTGAAGGAATTCTTTGCCAGATACAGTATTTTTACTTGGCAGTTTATTTTTCTTTCAGACCTTTAAATATACAGTATTTATTCTACTGCTTTTTGGACTCTGTGGTTTCTGATGAGAAAGAAATAGGCTTTAAAAGCTTTTTACATTGCAAACCCTTTTACATGAAAAGTCACTTCTGTTTTGCTGCTTCAAGATTCTTTTTTTTTTAATTTTATTATGATGAATGGGTGTTAATCTCTGGGCCTTCATTCTACTTTGAGTTTGTTGAACTTTTCATATGTATAGGTTCATGTCTTTCATCAAATTTCGGAAGTTTCTGACCATTTTTTTCAAATATTCTCTCTGCCCTTTATTCCTTTTTTTCTTTAGAGATTCTCATAGAATATGCATTGGTCCATTTGCTGGTGAGATTCTGTGAGTCTCTCAAATGCTGTTCACTTTTCTTCATTCTATTCCTTTCTGTTCCTAAGACTGGATAATTGTAATTCTTCATGTTTACAGATTTTTTTGTGCCTATACAAATATGCTGTTGAGCATCCCTAGTGAATGTTTATTTCAGGCATTGCATTTTTCAGCTTCTAAGTTTCTATTTGGCGTCTTTTAAAAATAACTTTTATCTATTTACTAATATTGTCATTTTGTTCATATATCAATTTTCTGGTTTCTTTTTGTTCTTTGTCCATGGATTTCTTTAGCAGTTTGAACATATTTAATAGAATTGATTGAAGTCTTTATCTAGAAAGCCCCATGTCTGGGCCTCATCACACCATATTCTGTCAACTGATTTCCTTTGAATGGCTCACACTTTCATATTTTTTATTGTTATTATTATTATCATTATGCTTTCTGATTTGGGCTGAAAATTAAGTGTTTTAAATATTACCATATGGTAACTCTAGAAATCAGATTTTTTTCTCTTCTCCAGATTTTCTGTTATCCAGTTGTTTGGTGATGTTTCCAAACTCCTTTTTGCCAAGACTGCATTTCTGTGGGTGGATATTGAAGTCTCTGACCATTATTTCAGTGGTCAGCCCAGTGATCTGACAGGAGTTTCTTAAATGCCAGTAGACAACAAGAAGAAAATGCATAATATTCTTTCAGTTCTGCAGCTTGTCTCTGAGCTGGGTTATTCTTTCACTGCTAAATTAAACTTCTTAAAATTGTGTTTTTGCTTTCTGCCCCTGTTTGCGCAGAGTCCAGAGCCCACAGATTTGCAGAAGTGTGTGCCTAGGGTCCTCCCTGTGTTTGGTTCTGGACATGGGCTTTGCACTCCATATTCGTCAATAAATGATGTGGCCTTTCCTCAAATCAAAGTTGAATACATAGGATTCATGATTCTCCATTCCTGTGATGTTTCACTAAGACTTTCCAAGACTCTGTCCAAGAAATTTTATCACGGGCTTCTTCTTTCTGAACTTTAGATCTGCCTCCTACTTATGTTGTCCCATCTCCTGTCTCATGTCAGCAAGGTTAGTATATTTAATTAATTATTTCAATAGATGTCACCACCACCCAGAAAGATGCTCTAATCTGGGTAGGGAGTGGCCAAACAGAGGTCAGATTCTGAACTAGTTCCACAGGGAATCACCTGCCAGGTCCAAGTGACCAAAATGTGTATTATCCTTTTGGTACCAGCAAACCACACTAAGAAAATGGGCCACTCTCCCCATAGCTGGCATGCTTCCACCACATTTCTAATATTTGACCATAAATATTTATGATTTTGAATGATGCATCTTATCCCATCATTTGTTTTCAAACAATTTGTATATATGAAACTAAAGTGTGTCTCATAGTGACAAGATATAGTTGAATCATATTTTGTATACAGTCTGACAATGTCTGGCTTTAAATTGGATTAACATTTAATGTTATTATTGTTATAGCTGCATTTATGGCTTTCATTTTATTTTGGTTTTTATGTGTTTCACATTCTTTTTGTTCTATTCCTCTTTTGCCAATTTCTTTTGCATTAAGTGAATATTTTGTAATGTAACACTTTTAATTCATTTAATAGCTTTTTTACCATATTTTTGAGTTATTTTCAGTGGTTGTTCTTGGGTTTATCATATTCTTAGTTTCTAAGAATTTGCTTTAGATCTAAAATAGCTTAGTTCTAATGATAAGGAGAGATACTATTCCTGTATTGCTGTATTCCTTTCTGCCACTTTTTATTGTATTATTCTCTCTATATGATAGCTATTAAGTTACAAACCCCCAAAATATATTTTTATACTCGTTAATTTACCATCTGTAGTCATTTCCTGAGCCCAGTGCAACTTTGTTCTTACCTCCTCTGTGGTGTTACTAAAATGTATGTTACATATACTTCACATTCTTTATGGTATAAATTCAATGATGGATTGTGTTATATATACATGTATTGTTTTATGTAATTGCTTTTTAAATAAGTTAAAAGAAGAAAGAATACAAATATGCATTTATAGTGTCTCTTATAATTATATAATTACCTTTTCTGGTGCTTGTTGTTTTTTCACTTGGATTTAATTGCCATCTGGGATGGCTTATATGTACATTCAGCTTGAAGAAGTTCCTATAGCGTTTCCTGCAAGTCAGGTATGAGTCCTGTATCTAGCAAACCTTTTCTCACTTTTTATTTAATCTGAAAAAGTATTTTCCTATCCTTTTAAAATATAGATTTGATAGATACAAGACTCTTGTTTGATAGTTTTTTTTAGGAATTTGGAATATTATTTTATCTTTAGCTCTGTTGTTTGTACTGAATAGTCAGTCAGCTGTTATTATTGGGGTAGCTTTGGAAGAATTGTTTTCTTTTATTGCTATTAAAATTATCTCCTTGCCTTTGACTTTCAGCACTTTTACTATAATGTTTCTGTTTGTATGCCTCTGTGTTGTGAATGTCATTATGCATGTCATATATGTAGGTTATTATTATTTTTTTTTAGAGAGAGTCTCACTTTGTCACCCTCAGTCTAGTGCTGTGGCGTTATAGCTCATAGCAACCTCCTGCTCTTGGGCTTAGGCGATTCTCTTGCCTCAGCCTTCTGAGTAGTTGGGACTATAGGCACCCGCCACAATTTCTGGCTATTTTTTTGTTGTAGTTTGGCTGGGGCCAGGTTCAAACCCATGACGCTCAGTATATGGGGCTGGGCCCCTACTCACTGAATCACAGGCACCACCCTAGGTTATTATTTTTTAATAAATTTGAAAACTTTTTCCTTTTCTCTTTCCTTCCTTCCTTCCTTCTTTTCTTTCTTTCTTTCTTTTTTTTTGAGACAGAGTCTCATTATGTTGCCCTTGGTAAGTGATTCTCTTGCCTTAGCCTCCCCAGTAGCTGGGACTATAGGCACCCAACACAATACTTGACTATTTTTTGGTTGTTATTGTCATTGTTGTTTAGCAGCCCTAGGCCGGGCTCGAACCCTCCAATCTCATTGTATGTGGCTGGCGCCCTATACCTACAAATTGGAGTGCTTGCATCCTACTAATCAACAAAGCCTTCACCTCATTTACCCAAATACAGCATTAAGACATTTGTGTTCTACACCTAATAGATCCAACTTGTACTTGCAATGTGCTCCTTAAGTGTGGTCCCCTACTAACCCTCCCTC